>JBBPFP011157234.1:0-11459 GCA_037974795.1 Kaempferia galanga | reverse complement strand
GAGAGGGAGGGGGAGTGACCGAGTCGGAGTGGGAAATTTTGATTTTTGAAATTCAACAGGGGTGATGAGAGATTAAAATAGTTCGCGGTGTCGCTAGCAAGTGCACAGTTGAAAAAGTATAAAATATAGTGATGCGGCAACGCTATAGTGATTGTCACGCACCGTTGCGCATGAAGCGTCGGACATATATTATATATATAGATTTCTAATCTATATAGCAATTTTAAAAAAATTATACTAGAATTTATATCATTTTTTCTATATTATTTTTAAAATTTCTTAACATAATATTTATTTTACTTTTTAAATAAAAAAATAAAAATAAATTTTTTGATTGAGATAATGGTATAATTGTGAGACCCTCTAACGGATAACTAAAGGATCTAAGATTTAAACTTTTACTATGGCACATAAGAGATTGGCCTAAGAATATTGACAATTTGAATTAACCTCCATTAGTACTTTCAAATTTACTTGATGCTTAATAAAAAAATATTTACCCTATAATTAAGCTACTTGAAGAACTATGCAAATTAAACAAACAGACAAATTTAATATTTATTTTAAATGTATAGGTGTGTACATTAGATCTTTTGAATCATCCATCTAGTTGCTTTCTTTTAGATTTCTTTTTTTGTACTTTTCCAACATGCATGATTAGACTTTTGATGCATAACTAAATCAAGTGGAGTTTTATTGGAGAAGGGCTCTATGACAAAGACAGTCTCAGAAGTGAAGTAAATTTTTTTTTCAAATAAAATTTACATATTTTGAAGAAAACTACAGTGAAAGAAAAATATAAAAGATCGCACACAAATACTCAATAAACGAGAGGGTACGCATTAAGACTATTTCCTCCTATTAAATCTCGCTCTCAGATTAAAAAACGCCCACGAGTTCGCTCGTGGTCATCCACCATATTAAATAACACTCCATTTTACACTCCAACGATACATACCCTCTTCTGTACCATTTTCTCTACCGGTAAACAAAGAGGACCTATCTACGTGCCACCGATTCATCCATGGGCTGTGTCCGATAGAGTAAGATAAGAACGGAGGGAGAAAGAGATAAAAAGATGGTGCTTGAGCATTCGTCAGGCCCCCAAATCTGTTCCGCTCGTTTGCTTCCCACTCTTCTTCTTCCTCCCCCCTTCTTGAACGGTGGTTCTCTGGAGGGAGATCTGTTCATCGCCGGGTGCTTTGACGTGGACGGCTAATAATGGTTCTCGATCTCGGTCGTTCGAAAGAAGTTGTCCGAATCTGTTGTTAGCGTTTTGGTAATGGATCGCTCTTGGATTTTGGTGTTTCTTTCGTTTGTGTGCATCTCCGGCGCTGCTAATGCCAGTGAAGGTGACGTCGATCCGCTCTATAGGTGGGCTTGTTTCCTTCGCGAATTATATATTTTTTCTGGTCCTCTATTTTGCCGCTGCATTTTCAAAGTTATCATTGAATATGTCACCATATCTGTGATCGTGAAACGACTTTCTTTTTGTTCAATAAAAGTTAGAGATTTCAGTTCTTTATTTGGACCAGTAGGCGTGGTTATTTTTGGTTTGTTGCTTCCTGGATGATTAGATCCTGCTCCGATAATTATTTGCAAAGACATTTACTTTTCATTTGTCAAACTTGTTAAAGAATCTTTAATCAACTATAGCTAAGAGTTGGTTTAGTGGCCTTGAATGTACTCAGAAAGAATTTTTGGCCTGATTACGAGACAAGTCTTTGTTGCTAGGCTATATATATTACTCCAATCTGCACTATAAGATTTCCACAACGTGTGTTTTATATGGTATCATGTATTTTGATCATTTTCATTTAAAACATTAGTGAGGACAATTTGTATTCATGCGTAATTATTTATGTTACGTTCTGCATACCATTACTTCACTTTCTATCCTACAAGCCACCTTGGTAGAATTAGATGAGTAATCTAAGGCATCCATTGACCACAAGAAATCAAGAATCTTCTTGGACTTTGAAGATGATAGGTTTTTATTCCCAAGCGTTCTATTTTGGAATAGTGCCTAGTCCACCTTGTTGATAGGTATTATTTGCTTACATATTTGCTGTAGATGATGAGAAAGTGCTTGGTGGACTAGTATTTGTTAAATTGAAATCCTGCAATACCAGAATTTGAAGATTCAATTAGTTTTTTTAAACTTTAGGATATTTCTTCAAATAAGCTGTTTTATTTCTACTTTTTAGTGCCACTACCAAGATCAGAGTCAAAACGAGTGCTTCATTTTCTGCATTGTAACTTCATATATAGTATTAGTAATGATTACTAAAAATTTCAATCCAAAGTGCATGGTAGATGCTAGTCATTAGCAATTTATAAGAACGATTAAGCTGCCAAAGATTCTATGTAGTAATGACAAATGCTAACGAGAGTTATTAAGACAATTTTGCAGCATTATTTTAATCATATCTTGGCCAGATTCTCTATCCTACAGGCCAGATTGGAGCTTGCAACAAGGAATGCTCCTCCCATGATGACAACTATTGTAAAAGATAAAAAAGGCTCCAACATCTTGAGAGAAGTAATACTAACATAGGCAGTAGGCTTTGGTCAAAGAAAAGAAGAGAGTTTTTTTTACAGCAAATGGAGAAGAGGATTGGACTTTTATGCGTTAAAACACCTTATCTGAACCTGTTAGTAGTTGGTTTTTTAGTTATCAATTCAAAACTTTTAAAAAATTTAAAAATCATTTTAATTAAATATGAGTCCAATTCAGGAAAAAAAACTAGTGTTAAACTTCACCATATAATTTGATGAGTAGCTTGAGACTTCACTAAAAGATAAAAGAAGTAAGAAAGGCCAACAGAAGAATCATGTCATATACGCCATCAAATTTCCTGTTAGAATATGATGCACGAGTTTTGCATTTTCTCCTATATAGCATGTATGCAAATAGGATTTGAGTTTGCCACTTTGAAATTTCAACTCACTCATAGCATGGCAAGTTGTGGACACCCTTTGATGAGTGATATAAGTTACACTAAGTGTATCAGTTGGTATAAGGCTTGTTTGGGTACTGTGGGCACTGCCTGATATACATACCTATATCAACTAGTATGAACGAAGAGAAATGCAGACTTTCTGGCTTTATCCCACCCATCTCCAAAGTTATTTTGTTAAGCTGTTTAAACACTCTCAATTAGTCTTCCATCCCACTCAAATCGTTTCCCACTTAGATGGTTAATCCTTTTTTGTCCATTTGTTTGGGAGTAGGGGTGAGTATTCACGTAAAATTGAACCCAACCAATTTTTCTTCGAACAACCCGAATTGACCGAATTTTTAAAAATAACTGAACAAACCAAACCAATAAAATATCAGTTAATTTGACCAAGAATTGAATTAATTGAATTTTTCTAATTAGGGTAAAAAATAGGGTCAAAGAATTTCGTTTGGTTCAAAAATTTGGTTTGTTCAGTCTATTAGGTTTAATCGAATAAGAAAATTTAAAACTGAACCCAAACCAAATTAACTGATTTTTTTAAAATCAAAATTCCGAATAAACCGAACTAAATTTTAAAATTTGGTCGGTTTCTTCTATTTAACCGAATTTTTGTCACCCCTTATCTGGGAGTGTACAAATTAAGGAATAGTAAGGCATATAGAGATGTTGGCTAGGTGATTTATCAATTTACAATGCATAGGCACTAGCCTATGCTATTATGGCAACATAAAGACCTACAATGTCAGCTACCATTTCATTACTCATTTTGGTATTAGTAGGGCTTTTATCTACAAGATGTCCGTATAGGCTTTTAATTAAATGCCAATACTTAATTTAATTATTAACTTTTATATACTTGTATTTTTGCCTCATGTCATTTAAATTTTAGTTAAAATTGGTTCGAATTTACATTTTTTAAAATTGTGAAACAAGTCTTCTTTAAATAAAGGGCCCAGGTTAGGATCAATTTAGATTGGTGTGGTTTCTAGCTTTTGGTTCAATCTCAATGAGACATTGTACTTGTTTTATCTTGAACTAATACGGCTACTTGTTTCAAAATCTTGCATAGTTATTCCAATCATTTTGTCCATTCTTCATTTTGATACTTGGATTCGTCTTTTATTCTCTTAGCACACTGTTCGACATAACACTTAATAACCAAATTATGATTTGGGCACTTGACATTACTTTTCATCACATATAATATTCAAAAACATGTGTTGGTGTGGTATATACTATTTGAGTCTAAATAACATAGTTCTTTAGCAATGTAGGCTTTTCCTTTCCCGTTGCACTTTAAATTGATCAGGTCATAGTTATATCCTTGGTATATTGATTATAAATGGTTGGAATTTGGATAATGATATTGTTAGTGCAATCTATTTCTAGGAAGCTTAACTTATGGGAAAGTGATACAATTATACTTGAGTTGGATTGGTTTTGATGAAAGTCACGTAGAAGTGAACCCATGATAGGTAGGTAGATAGAAGTTCTAGAGAAGTGAACTCATGGTAGATGGAAGTTTTGGAGAAGTGAATTTTGGTAGGTGAAAGTCCAAGTGGTCTTGGCATATGAAAGTCCCAGAGAAGTGAAATTTTGGTAGATGGAAGTTCCAGAGAACACTTACCAGATGAAACTTGGGGAGCAGTGAACTCCTAGCAGGTGGAAGTTCAAAAGGTCTTGATATATGGAAGTCCTAGAGTGGATTCCTGGCAAATGGGATCCCCAAAGAAATGAATTCTTGGCGCATAAGATGTCTTGGAGATAGAACCCTGATGGATGCCAAAAATCATCTGCGTGTCTTAGGAGGTACCAACTTTGGTGACTCAGTTTGATTGGGACCCAAAGACAACTTAGCATGGAGACGAGACATGTGAGATGAATGATCAGTCAAATGTGTTTTGACTTTTGCGTAGAAGTTTTCTACTTAAGCATCTAGTTGATCAGGGAAAAAGTGTTGGGTGTTCTAGATCGAAGTCGACGAATTTGCTTAAGTTCAAACCCAAGTTGATGATATAGTCAATGGATTACTTTTTGATTGAGAACAAAAGGAAATCTATTTGGTTTGAGTGAACTAAATGGAAGAAAATGTGGCTGAAGTTGCCTATGTCGATTGTTCTGTCGACGAATATATAATTTAAAGTTTGAAAGCCAACAAGAATGGTTATATGACTTTGTGTACAATAAACTTGTGACGAATGATATGAGTAGATTGAAGGTACTTAGAGTCAACTAAAACCTTGTCAATAGTGAAAAAGTCATAGGTTTATCCATGTGAGTCAAGTAATGGTTCAAACAATTCACGGATTACACAATCATCTGAGATTCAGTCACGAAGTTATCTAGATCAATCCACTGATGGCATAGATAGTTGACTTATGACATACTCACCAAAAGAATCTGTAATGATCTGGATGAGGTCACCAATTTAAAGACATGTTCACAGATCAGGAGACTGAATGGAAGAAGAGTCAATTGGAAGGCAGTTGAGTCGATTGATGGGTCAAACAATTGACCTACAGAAAGTTTGAGTTGATTGGCTGTGTAACGATCACTGTGGACAGGGTTTTGAGAACCATGAATCAGTCCACTAGTTGGGACTATTCAGTTCAGCGAAGACACTTCAAACTAGAGATCATTCAATATCATTCATCACATCTAGTGCTTTGTTTGTGCACCTACTTACTGTTTTTTTGCCGTGCTACATTTCTGTGCACCTACAAAGACTCTTCGATTAGGTTATTCTGTTTACAATTTCGGTTGTACTTCATTTCTCATCTGTAAAAGGAGGCTTATATATCTGTGTGTGAGGTTTCTCCACTTTTGGAAAGGAAAAGTAACAAGTCATAGGCCGTGGAGTAGGAGCCTAGGGTTTAGGGTTTTCAGAACACAAAAATATTTGCATTGTGTTTGTTGTTATCGAGGCTTTGCATTTGCAAGAGCAACAGAAAGAATTTGAATTTACAGGTTGCATCTATTCATCCCCGTCATGACGCACGACAGTCTCAACAGAAATTTCAAGTGGCATGGAAAATGAATAATTTTGGTGCCTAGATATCTGATATTTATTGTTGCTTTCACTTTTTTGTAAATTCTATTGAAGTAGATTTGTCTATGGACTAAATGTAACTAACTTTTGCTCCTTTAAAATCTTGTACATCTTGTAAATAGTGCAGAACGAATGAGAATAACATCTCCTTTTCTGGAATATTAAATAAAAGTAGCATTAAATGAAGTCGAATCAAATAGGTTAAATTCAATGAAGTATCTTATGATCATGTTTCTCCCTCTTATAATTTTTGTTTATAATTTAGATTGTAGAGATTTGTGGCCTATTGGAATTGCATATACTTGTTAACCCTTTATATCACCATACAAATACTTGAAGCAACTATATCCCTGGGTACATGGGCTCCTTTTTGTTATGTGGAGGCTTTGAAATTATTTCTTTCCTTCAACATAGTTGCAGTTATGAAAGCACAAAATTGATAGGTGGAAAAGTGCAAAAGTTTATTAGCTAGATATTTTATATCACTTTAAGAAAGTGAAAATGAAAATTTCGATTTTTGGCTTGATGTGCTTCTTCATGTCAGGATATGTATAGAACAATGTGGGAAGACAGGAACTGTTGGAGCCAGCTCAATTCAGCACTGCCAGTTTTCAGCTGATGGTGTACTTGTTGATGGTCCATGGTATATGCAAGAACCCTTATATGTTCAATGGAAGCAGTGGAATTGTAGGAGCGACTGTCAATACTTTTGTATGATGCAACTAGAAAACGAAAGGGAAGAACTTGGTCTCAGGCCTGTTAAGTATCATGGTAAATGGCCTTTTAAGCGTTGGTCTGTGCTTCAGGTAAATCATTCCACTGAATCAGAGTTGCATGGCTAGCAGTAAAATAGAAAGCATTCAGTAATTGGTAAAGTACTAACTGTTTTTATGGATGCCTCTAAAACTTTCTTATTTCTTTTCATTCTAGGAGCCTGTCTCAGCTATTCTATCTGCATTAACCCTCATTATTCAATTCAATGGGTGGTTATCTTTTTTTCTCTTATCATCTTATAAACTACCGCTTAGGCCCCAGAGTGGGAGGACATATTATGAATTCACTTGCTTGTGGCACGTATATGGGCTGTTATCACTGAACGCCTGGTTTTGGGATGCTATATTTCACACACGGTATGTGTGATATTTTTCCCTCCATTGTGAGTCAATCAGAAGAATAAGATCCACTTTTTTTAAAAAAAGAAATTTCCCTCTATTTTTTCTGCAGAAGTTTTGATTTGACAGAGAAGTTGGACTATTCGTCATCTGTGGTTCTACTTGGTTACTCCCTTATTCTGGCTATATTTAGAACCTTTAATGTGAAGACGGAGGCTTCAAGGGTAATGGTTGCAGCTCCTTTGGTGGCCTTTCTGACAACACACATCCTGTATATCAACTTCTATGAATTAGACTATGGTTAGTGCTCGTCTGTTGGTAAACTTCTTGAGTAGTCATTAATTGTCGAATATAATCTCACTTTGGGTTTTCTCAGTTATTTTGGTTGAAGTTTCAAAAACAACAAATCTACTCCAAAATTCCAATTTGATAATAAGTCAACAAATCATTTAAACTCTGTTAGCCAGATTTTAGATTGCTTTGTTAGCTATGCTATGAATACAAATTTCCAATGTAACAGCCCATTTAAATTTAATCTACTTGTTTATTATGAGGATAGACGACTTTATCTAGAAGGTTTAGCTTGGTCTAACTTTGTTTACAGGATTGGATTTGATAAAAGTAGTCGGGATGCTAACTGTATGCTTATTGTGCTTTTGAGTATATTGTATCTATATGTCGCTGTGCTAGTGAAGCAAATTAAGATCGGACTGAGGACTATTTAGTGAGCTAGAATTTCTAAAAGAACATTAATTGTGGGTTTAGATTAATTATTTTTTTAAAGTGAAATGGTTATGGTTTAACAATAAACACTTTGTTATTCCTTTTAAGTTTGCATTACATCTTTGAAAGACTAAGATCGTGTTAGAATCAAGTGATTTGTCTGAGTGCTTATATCCACTGACCATTTACTGTCTTCATTTGCATGATCTAGCTGACGAATTATGAGTTAATGATATGTATACTACACCAAATTAGATAAAGGAAATTAGCAAAGCATGTGATTTTTGTCTTAAATTGCAGGGCTTAATATGAAGGTGTGCATGGTGATTGGCATTGCTCAGGTTTTACTTTGGGCTGTCTGGGCAGGGGTAACTCGGCATCCTTCACGTTTCAAGCTGTGGGTAGTGGTTGTTGGTGGTGCCATCGCCACCTTTCTTGAGTTGTTGTATGATTTTCCACCCTACAAAGGTTATGTTGATTCACATGCACTATGGCATGCCACCAACATCCCTCTTTCATATCTTTGGTGGAGCTTCGTTTATGAAGATGCTGAGTTCCGAACATCGGTTCTCATAAAAAAGACCAAGTAAGAAGCAGAATAGAACTTGGAAGTCCCACTGCTCACTGATTGAGCTGTAAGCCTGGTTTAGTGTATTTTCCTTCTCTCTTCTAGTTAATAGTTTGATTTTTTTTTCCCACTCCACTCGGTGGTTTCTATTGCCCCTCTTGTTTTTGAATTGATATAATTGGAGGACTTACTTCACGACTCAACTTGGTTTTCTACTTCATTTGCCCTTTTCTTTGTGGCAACATAGTTGTGTTTTTGCCTTTTAAATTGACATTGGAAATGGACTTTCTTAGCATCGTTTCTTAACATCGCTGGCAATGTTTGTCACACAGTAGCGTTGAGGTTGGCTAAATTTTGTTATTGCGCGTGTTGTTTTTGAATTGATATAGTTAGTGGAATTAGTTCATGACTCATCTTGGAGTCGTACTTTATTTGCCCGTTTCTCGTATCAATCAGTGGTTGTTTTTTGCTGTTTAAATTGACAGTGGCAATGACCTTTCTCAGCAAGGTCGGGAATAGCGTCTTTGTTACAGGCAAAGTGTTGATGTTGGTAATTTTTGACGTGCTATCCGGCAGCAAATTCTCATGGGTAGTCAGAATTAGATACCAGTAGTTCTTACCACCACGCTATTTGTGGCCTCGTGCATATTAGTAGAATCTCTCAAGTTCACTCGAGTACAATGGCAACGAAGGCATTGTTGGTGATAATAATGTGCCAAATTAGGGGTTAGGTTGCTTATAGAGAAATTGGTGATAATAATGTGCCAAATGAACAATACGTATATTGAATTCTAATGCAAATTTTGTTATATGAAAGATTGTAAGAATGAAGGCATAACTAACGGTTAAGGGGCAATCGACCATGCATCCATCAACAGACCTAGTTGGACCAAAAAAAGAAAACAAAAAAAATGTAATTCCTATCTATGCAATAAAACCACAAACTTTCATTTTGCTTTTCCTCTCTCGTTCAGAAGTGTGTAGGGTTCTCCCATAATATCCTCTGACAAATACAAGTACTATTTCTTGGGGAAATGATTTCTCCTATGTTATTTTGATGGGTTATACTATAGTTTAAATTAGGCATTGTGTATTTTATATTGATCATTAAGTGTGTAGGTTAGTATTTGGAGCTCAAGAGGATTTTGATGGACATAAGGGCAGATCTCACTTGGAGTTTGATGAACACAATGGATTTAAGGTCTAAGATCCTAGATCAAGGTGATGATAGAATGTTTTATGTTCAATGCACAATAGGGGTGAATAGGTGCAATGCTATCAATAAAAATTCATATTGATTTTTATTGAAATTGTAAGGCTTTTACAACATATTTATTTAAAAGTAAGATAAATAAATATAATAAATTAATAATACTAATACAAAAATACAGCATGGTTCTGACCATAGGTTCTATTCTGTACGCTACTGGCATTTTTTAAAATTTCTTATAATGAAAAATCGACTCCTTTTAGTAGTAGAAAAAACTCAAGCAAAACAATAGAATATAAATTTTAAACATAAGAGAAAAATTTAATAATAGAAAATGAAAAGTAAACTTTTGGAGAGAGCAATTTCCGTGTATATTGTTAAGAGCACTTGTAAGTATGAACGTATGACTAGGAAATGAAACTTTAGAGCATGTGAATGATTTAGTTGAATACAAACCATGAGTTTCGAAGTCCTCTCAATCCGCTATTTAAAATTGTAGTCTGCATTATTTTAGTCAAGTAAAATTGTTCCCAGTTGATTGAAATGTCAATCTTGAAAGGGTTATGCATTCATGCCAGCTTGGTTATGTTAAACCAAGTGTTTGATGTTTGATCAAAGGTATATATTTGATTAAGTACTTAAGTTGGGGGCTTTAGGGGATGAAGTGAAACTGGTTCAAGGTTGATTCAAACTTAGTAGTGGATGAAGTCAAATAATTGTTGACAAAGAAAAAGTCCAACAACATATTGGCAAATGGAAGTTTTAGATCAAGTATTATTGGATACAGAAGTCTTAGTAAGTCATGATTGATTGTACCAAATAAAAATTGAAACCTCAAAGGTAAGACCTCTTGGTAGAGGAAGTCCCAAATGTTAGTTCAATCATATCCTAAGTGATCATGATCAATTATAAGTTTTGATATTTGAACAAAGGATTTAAGTTACGATTGAATATGTAGTTGATATTTGGACAAAGAATTTATGTTACGGTTGCATATGTATTTGATATGTATATCGTGTTCAATCGTGAAGTGTGACTAGGAGGGGGTGAATAGACGATGGTTTCATTCGCTTATATTCATCTTTGTTCATGCTTCTATAAGAATTAGTATGTAGTAGAAAAACAATAACAACAAACTTAAAACACAGAAGCACAAGCATAAACCAACAAACATACACACATCAAAAACTGATTTATGTGGTTTTGCAATCCCTTGAACACCTACTCGACAACTTGTGAACAGTCAGTGGTTTACTCATACAATCATCCATTCTTAACAATTTTAGTGGTAGAATGTCTTACAAATTTATTACTTACAATAGCAGAATATAATGTAGTACAATGATTACATAAATGGGTCTTTCTCTGGTTTACTTGTTGCTTGCTTTAATAGTCCTTTTTTATTCTATTAGGTAGTGTTTGGTTTGAATGATGGGATTATTGAGGGATTATAAATTGCACGAAAGCAATGTTTTAGACGAGGATATTTAGTAAAGTATGATAAAATTATTTTTTTGTTTGGTATGATTTTTATGGTAAGGATAAAAGTATAGATAATTAATTATATTGACTAAACTACCCCTAGCATTTGTAATTTTTAGAGTAAGGATAGCATCAAATTAAGGTGCGGCTCCTTCAGGTTGCTGTCTCTCTAACTCCGCTCCTCTTCTTTCTACTTCGGCAATTTACCAAAGGGCACACTCAGGTTAAGGAAATTATCAAAAGGCATACCCCACTTTCAGATTTACCAAAAGGCACATCTGTAAAAGTGAAATGACAATAATACCCCTCCCGCTTGTAACATTTATTTGCATGCATGCAAAAATAAAAACGT
>JBBPFP011157018.1:305-11461 GCA_037974795.1 Kaempferia galanga | reverse complement strand
GCTAAGCCGGTTAGGCGTGAGCTACGCCCATGAGCTATAGGCTGGGTGTTGGAAGACTTGACTGGCACTAAGCTGATGAGGCATGAGCTATAGGCTAGGTGTTGGAGGATCCGACCGGCGCTAAGCCAGTTAGGCGTGAGCTACGCCCATGAGCTATAGGCTGGGTGTTGGAAGACCTGACTGGCACTAAGCCGGTCAATCATGAGCTATACCCATGAGTTATAGGCTAGGTGTTGGATGACCCGACAGACGCTAAGTCGGTCGAGTGTGCACTGTGCTCTTAAGACGTATGTCGAGTGTTCGAAGATGCGTCGGTCAGGTGCGCACTGTGCTCTTAAGATGTATGTTGAGTGTTCGGTGATTCGATCGGCACTCAACCGGTCGGGTTGATATGATGCATGTAAGGTGGGTGGTGATCGCTAAAGAACCCGGCCGACATTAGGCCACTTGGTGTTGTGCTAAATACCTATACTTGTAAGGTGTGGAGGGCTAGACCCTTATCGACCCTTGAGAGATTGTCCTAGGGGACTCTGCCCGTGCGAGGTCAACCAACTAAGCCCTGCCTTTCTTTCCTTTGATCGCCACGTTATCCATGACTTTGATCGCCATGTTCTCTATGAGTTTGACCGTGACGTCATCTTGACCCTTGACCTTTTGCAAACCCTGGCCCCCGTAACAGACTATATCATATTATATTGTAGGAACTTCTTTATGCATAAACATCATAAAAAATGACCACGTAGGAAGTTTTTTTTTATTGTAGGAACCATAAAAAAAAAAAAAAAAATTCAACTACCTAGGTGGCTAAGGCCACTGTCTATCATCTTTTACAACACTAATCAAAAGGTTTTTACATGGAAATTATCATGTTAGTCATATTACTGGTATGGTTATCTAGTATTATGGTTGGAATTTGTGTTTGCCCAACTAGTTCATTGCTATTGTGGATTCATCTTTTACCAAAGCTCGATGTCTCCCTTCACATCTTAGGTGGTGTTTGGTTGGTGGGTTTGGGAATGAGGGAATGGAATGATAGTATAAGCTAATGTTTGGATAGTGAGTTTGGGAATAATAATTTGGGAATGATTTCCAAATTTATGGGAATCACCAAACCCATATAACTTGGTAGGTTCCATTTCCATTTCCATTTCCATTTCCATTTCCATTCCTCCTTACTATCAAACTCATATCCATAGTCATTCCGGTCATTTAACCAAACGCCACCTTAATTTCATGTGGGGATAACATGTTGTTGTTCAAAATGTATGATAAAAACGGAACATATTCTCTTATGCAGCATTATATTAACCCTAGGGTTGGTATATTTATTATGGTTAAGCAGCTGGTAAAGATATATTGGTAAATAGGGTATGCCTAAATATCAAACATATGATGCCTTGCTATCTTGTATAGCTTTTAGATTTTTACAAGTAAATTGATTGTCTAAATGAAGATATCTGTGATGAAACACATCTTTCTTGAGGTGTTTGTTCATTTACTTATATAATATACCTCTTTGAACATGTAGATGTCCTCAGCGCATTGCTAGGCGAGGGAATTATGGTGCTTTTCTCATGGACAATCTCCCTCTCATAAAATCACTCGTGCAAAAGCTATCACAAAATCTTCAAGTCCCAGTTTCATGTAAAATCAGAATATTCCCAAATTTACAAGACACCTTAGTGTATGCCAAGATGCTTGAAGAAGCCGGTTGTTCTCTCCTAGCTGTTCATGGCCGGACAAGAGATGAAAAGGATGGGAAGAAATTCCGAGCTGATTGGAATGCCATCAAGGCTGTAAAAGATGCTATTAGGATACCTGTTCTTGCTAACGGGAACATCCGGCACATGCAAGATGTTCACGATTGTTTGGATTACACCGGTGCTGATGGAGTTCTTTCAGCCGAGTCGCTCCTTGAAAATCCAGCACTATTTGCTGGATACCAGACAATGGAACCAACTAAAGACGGTTCCTATGAGATGGAGAATGGTGTGGTTTTAGACCAGTCAGATCTGGCGATAGAGTATTTGAAATTGTGCGAGCAATATCCAGTGCCATGGAGAATGATCCGCTCTCATGTTCACAAGCTGCTGGGGGACTGGTTTAGGATTCATCCACAGGTGAGGGAGGAATTGAACGCCCAATCAAAACTATCTTTTGAGTGGCTCCATGATATGGTGAAGAGACTTAAAGATCTTGGCGGAGCACCCGCACTGTATGGAAATGGTGATATCAAAAGCAGAACTAAACCTAGTGGAGCTGCCACATGCATTTCTTGATTCTCCAGCATCTCACTAGTGATGTTGCAACTACAAGCATTTTTTATTATGAGGCAGGCCTCAAGGGGATGAGACTAATCATAGCAAATATTCATGCTTCCTTATCCGAATTGATAATGATCATCTATTTATCTTTTAACAAATTTTGTGCTGGATATGCCATTAATCTTGGTATTTATCCAGCTCTATCAGAGTAGAGATAAATCGTGGATATGAGGAGTTAATATATTTGATTGTATTGGCTAAAGTTGTATTCTAATATTTTTATACGTAAATTGGACCCTTGTTTGCCTTCATAGTGTTACGACGTCATGAACATGGAAGGATTCATCTTTTAGTGGTGCTGAGCTATATCGGTTGCATTAATGTAAAAAATTAATCAATTTTGTTTATAATATATGACGTGTCAATAAATTTCGTCTTTGCAATTTTAAATTTAGGGCTCTATCGTTGTGATGGATCATTAAAAAGAAATTGATCCGCGGATGTACTGTGTGAGTATCCAGTCGGCAGATCCTTTGTGCGCGCTCTGGAGTAATTAATCAGGGCATTAAAGTCGATTTGAGTAATATTTTGTGTTGAGCTTTATTTAAAGTCTTTTTGGTTTTTTCTTACGATAAATAAGAATCAGATCGAACCGTTGACCATCTCCTTGTGGAAATGCGATTGAGGCATGATTGAGTACTGGTTCATAAGTACCTGTCTAACACTACGTAACGCATGGATGCCGAGAAATAGATACCCAGCTCTTTCAATTCGGTTCTATAAAAAATTTACCGACCAGTAAATCACTCAACAAAATCCATCTAAATAGTCAACGCGCTTAGATTTATCTCCACCGGAAAAAAAAAAAAATCCCTACACCACCACTCAGATTCGAAACTTAGCTCTCTGATTAATAACTCGGAGTTGGAAGTCCTATTCCTATTAATTTTTATGGAGATTGTGGCTTTCTCATTGATAGTGTGTTTAAAAATTTTAAATGCCCCGAGTGCCTTTTAAACCTGTGGACGATCAGATATTTATACAAAAGAGGTCTTTATTTTGGAAAGAATTTTGGTGCCTTTAGAAATGGAGTTTTTCACTTCAGCCATATTGAGAAAAAGTTCAAAATGATAAGAGCGTGATCAAACAAAGAAAGTGACCTTGGTTTGGGCCGTTGGGGTATGAGTAGCTGCTACAAAGGATCATAAGTCTCAGTCTCAGTCTCCATGGAAAGATGGACCACAAAAATGTCATATGCAAACTCCGATGGAGTATATGCTCGAACCTTGTATTTTTTATGGCAACAAGTAGGTGTCTGGTTATCAAATGGCTGGAAATTGTCAGGCAGTAAGAAATTGCATGGCGCTCAAGGTGAATCTCAAGTAAAAGTGTGCACAATCAATATAAAAATAATCTCCCAGGAAAAGTTTTCACACAGCATACATTGGGGAAAAAAATTTGATGAAAAAGGAGAATCAAGGACACCGTATTTTCTCACCATCAGAGGTACTATATGTTTCAGCGCTGGAGAATCTCCGAGTCTGAGGAAAAAAAAATAGCACGTGGGCATTTACACTGGACGGCGAATATTCCATTCTCCATCTTAACATCTCAGGCAAGAAAGCGCTTTTCGAACTGAATTTTATCCTACTCTATTAATTTGCAGCCCTTAATATAAGGATGATCATATTTAATGTACTTGGTCCAGTATGGCCTGTATTTAGTCATTGCCAACTCCAACCAAGGTTTCATGTTTCCATTATAATGGATCACAGCAGCACTTTGTATCTCTGAGGGATCAATGCTAGGATTATAACCCAAGCCAAGTACATGCCATGATTTGTCCAGATGATATGTCAGTTTATAGAATGTCAAAAGCCCTGGAGGGAGTGTCCCTAGCTTCCACAAAACTCTGTCTTCATTCTGGACATCGGAAAGGGAGTAGATAAAAAGAGTCAAACAAAATCATACAAAGAAAGGAAAATTAAGACGATTCCATGCTCAAAATGGTTAATGAAAAAGACACGCATGTAGTAGTCGATGATAGGAGCTGGAATTGGGACTGACAATGCATGCCTGCATAGTGGTTTCGAAGTACAAGATCCAAATTCCTAACATTGGAAAAGCAATAAAAGGTGACTGGACACGATTGAAACACCATATTTTCTAATTAAGCTCTAAATGTTACACGGATAAAATAATTGTTCCAATAGAAGTAATAGATTTACTCGTCTATAGGCACAAATTTTCATATTTCAGTTTGATACTTTACCATTCCATTGCCAACTAAACATGTAATCTGAAAGAGGACACATTGGCTATGGAAAATGAATGTAAATATACTTTTAAGGGATTTTTTTCTGCAAACAAAGGTATCTTATTGGTATGTATCTTCAGAGAAAAACAATATAAAAGATGTTGTCGGAGTGCAGACGTGTAAAGGATGTTATAGTTTACTCATAATACATGTTAAACCAATACATGTGTAAATTTATATATAGCAATCATCTATGCTTCATGTTGAATACATGACTAGATCAAAATTAATGTAAATCTGTATATGTTTATGTAACAAAATAACTATGGAAGTGATTATGTAACAGCTAACAGATGCAATGCCTTTGATTATTATATTCATTCTTATTTAAGCATAATGTTGATCTTATTTTTTTTCAAACATCATATAAAGCTAAAAAGAAATGATTCCGAACTTTCATTTAGCTTACCATATTTTGCCACTTGTGATATATACCAGTTATATCTTTCTTCTTCCATTGTTTGAGATCAAACACATTCATCCCATAAGCCCAGCCGCATGCATTGGGATCAAAGTTACGGGCAAGATGAGGATTTGAAAAATTCAGATATTTGTCAAAGCGATGGAAACTCTCACCACATGTATACACTGCACCATTGACATTTTCTTTAAGGTCTACAGACCATAATGGAGTCAGATCCTTCTGAACAACAATGTCATCATCAAGAAATAGAATTTTATCCAACTTGGGATAAACCTCTGGGAGGTAGAACCGGAGATGGTTCAGCATAGACAGATACTTTGGGTTTCTGTATTTTAAATTGGAAGAACCTGCTGATAGAGTTGTTGGATGATCAGCCTTAAAATAGTACTCTTTCATGGAAGCAGATTCAAGCTGCCGCAAAACTGGGCAGTACGAAGAGTTCAACCATTTGAAATCATCAACATTTTCTACATGAATAGTTGCATTGCCAGGCGGATTTAACAAAAACCACATGTTCATTGCTCCAAAGTTCAATTTATCAGTCACTAGATGAAATACATGTTTCTCTGGTTCCTGTAATTATAACCACATGCATATGAGAATGGTGAATAATCAATTATAAACATCAGATCAAAAATGAAAATGATACTACCTTAGCATTCATGATCGTTGAATTTACAACTACAGATGCAGCTAAGACATTATCAGAGAAGAGGGCGTAATGGTAATGGTTTGGACTTTCCAGATTTTCACTCCGCGGAAACACCCTTTTCTCTATAGGAAGGAGGTAGTAGTCTATAGTGAGGCACATAGACAAGCAGTGGATCCCGTTGGGAATTGTCTTTGCAGCCAACTGGCTAAGGAATGTGCTCTGCTTCTTCAAACTCCTAACTTGGTCATCTGCAGATTGAAGCATCACTCTAAGCCTTTGAATCACTGTTTTGCAGTCATACAATGCCTCTCTAGCTCTTGACAAGACTTGACCCATTGCTTTGATTTTACCAGTACTGAAAATTTTGCATGTGAAATTAGATGAATTATCATATATAGAAGTAAAAATGAAAAGCAACTTACCTATGATGGAGGTCAGCATCAGTATTGGCCTCCCCCACTGAACGTTTGCTTTCCTTGATGCGAGTCAGCAGTTGCTGATAAAGATCAAGCCTGTTCTTTGATTTAGCAAGTACGATGTAGACCCTAGCCATGATTATTTGGTCACGCATCAACCTAACAGTTGAATCTGAATTTTCATTTTCGCTGTCTCGCCTCCATATACTATATTTTCCCAGGATTGCAGAATCCACTATTTTTGAACGTTCAATAGCAGCATTTTCAAATCTAACCAATGCCTCGTCATCCTGCTTAAGTAATTCCATCGCTCTCTTGTCTCTTCTCTTCTCTCGTAGTTGCTAATATATAAGAAAATAGCAAAAAAATAAAACAGAAAACGAATAATAATGAGAAGTGAATTAAGAATGAAAAAGTAATACACAATTATTGATCTTCAGAAAATAGTAGACAGTGCAACAATTCCTTCAAGCCAAATCAGTTGTTAATAAATAGTCAAATCTATCAGAGGTCAATCTTCTTCTAAATTTTATTCCTCCAGGCAAGTGTAATATTGATCATTAAAATCAAAATTGATATTTTTGTCATACAACAAAAATCACAGAACCGACATAGGAAAGTAAAACAAAAAATAATGAAAACTAGTTACCCGTAAAACAATTTTCGCAGGTGAGTGAACATGTCCATCTGCATTAAAGGGAAATTATTTTCCCACTTGATGACGTAGGATATCATAAAAATTTCAATAAGCAGAAACAACAAAGTAATATTTGCCTGAAGAATATTTAGTATCTTTATCCTTAGTCCACAAAGAACCAACCCTGGCATCATTGTCAAATTTTGCAGAATTTCTTTTTTCGATCCTCGAAGCATTTTGAGGTATCTTCAAGATGAAACTTGAAAAATCAGAACACACTTTAACTAACACATGAAACTTGATAATTTGAGAACAGAGCCAATTTGATATTCCACCTTTGTCAAAGTTGAATTATCAACATCAGCATAACCAGCTCCATCAACTTGCCATGAAGATACATGGTGTGTTCTGAGATAATCAAGGCTCCACTGTCCCATCTCACGTTGGCTTGCAGATATTAAACCAACCACCTGGAACAATGTAACAAAAAAACTTGAGTTCATATGGCCAGTCTGCACTAGAAACTCAATTTTTTACTCAGGAAAACAAACTTTGGTGTTGTTTAATCAGATACATGGAACCTGAACTAGGTGGATCAGTCTGACAAACTTATCAACAATTAAAATACAACAGAACCTATAGAAAAACATCACAAATTTGAACCAAATTGAAGGAACCATTGAGCAGAAAGCAAGGAAAGTTGAAACATTTTTACAGCAAGAAATGTAAGGCGTGGATTCCATAATATCTAACAAACTACAAAAAAAAAAAAAAAAAGGCACCAAGTAAACTAATCTCACCATCTCTCACAAAAAACTAACCTCTTTCGTCAAAATCGGTTTGAGGTGCTGGATTATCAACTGTTCTTTCCAATTTAGAGTCTGTATGATAATCGGGAGTATAGATATAATGAAAAGATAGATCTGAATGTCATGACAAGTAAAACAGTAAGAGAAAAAAAATTGTGAATACCTTTCTGCCCGACAAGTTTGAAGCCCCTGCATCAAAGATTAGAAATATATAAATATATATCTTAGATGGTATCCAGAATTGCTGAAAAAAATATACCGAAAAGAATAAAAGTAGGGTTTCTCGCAAGAGTATAAATTAGCAATCTTTAATGAATCTTCCATTTTGTTTTTCCTTTTTTACATCACATAATAGATGACAGTTCTATGAAATTTAGTTATTTTTCATACTTGAGTTACATGATCAATATATAGTTCGACGTGATCATTCAATACTCTGATACGAATGAAAAAGGAGATATAGATAGCATATTTATCAATTTTCTGAGTTCCCACTCAATGTTACAAGATGCACGTAGCATATCAGAAGTTTGTCTCTGATTTAATATTTCTAGCTATGAACTTTTTAACAATTTAAACAAAGCCATTCATTTGCAATACAGTTGTATAATATTGTGTAACTAATAGTAATACCCCTCCATGCCGTCTACTTGCAAGTAACCTAAACAATTTTAAAAAACTAAACCACAGTAGTCTTCCACAGTACACCCCCAGTTACTTTCATTTTCAAAAAAAAAAAAAAAAAATTGATAACAATAAATGAAAAAAACAAAAGAATGATAACAATAAATTCCATATTTTATCAAAATGAAAAAAATGTTAAAATTCCAGAATTGGGAGTGTGATTTTTTTTATAACAATAAATGCTATTTATACATGAAAACGGTATACTCAAAAGATTAAGAAACTATGCTATAAATGTTATATTATGATCTATATAAATTGAGCTTCTTCCCAAGAGAAAGCTTGCACTTCTGACAACATAATAGTTCAATCATATGTAATGTTTAATAAATCATCAACCATGCATTTGAATTCCTCATGTACTATTTCTCGAACTAACTTCTTCATTCATCTCCTAGTATCTCTAGGGTTCTATTTTCTCTTTCCTCCCTTGGTTTACTGCCCAAGCACTGAGTAAATTGATCAAGAATATCAAATCCAGAATTATCTTGCAAAATATTTGGTGAATTTCACCCATTCTTGCAAGATTTAACCATAGATTACAAAATATGCTAAAAAAATTCCGTCCTACTTGGAGTACATTTTACACTAACAAGTATAAAAAATATTATTACATCATATTTAATTGCATAAGAATATTGAGGGAGCATGTTGATAAAATTTTATAACAAAAAATTATGTTTACACATGATCATGTCAAAAAATTACAAATATTGTCCTTTTTTATTTGATTTCGGTTTGAAATGAAATGTACAAAAAAGACATTTTATTATTGATTACAACGAATAATGATACATACGAAATTTAGGTATACATTATTTGGTTTTCTTTGAAAATGCACTAACGGTCAAAAGTCAAAATGCGGCAGCAACAAGGAATAATCAGGGAATTACTTGACGTGATAAGTTGTCTAACGACGAGTAGAAAAAACAATGAAAGCGAGGAAAGCAACCGGATCTGAGCGGAAATATACCCAATATAATTTTAAAGACCTTGAACCCTCAAAGTGCCAACCAATCAGTCCAGATCAATTCAGATCTGAGGTCTCTAGGGGGCCGATATATCGAACCTCACCGAGGTGCAAATTCAAGAAAAATAGAGGTCTACTAAATACAAGAACCACAGTAACGTTAGGTGAGGACTCGAAGACTCACTGTAGGAGTTGGCGGTACGAGTACTGCCGCGTGTCGCAAAGAAGAGCAACGGAGCAAGGAGACAGAGGAAGAGCAACAATACGACGGGAGGCCGAAAGCTGCCATCGGCACTGCCGCGGTTTCGCCTTCCGCCGCCTCCAGTCGAGAGGAGCCTCTTGGACTGTGCCATCGCCGACGGCTCCGACTTCCGCGAAGAGGCAAAGAATGCAGAAATGGAGAAGACGAATGTGTTCAAGAAGAACTCGTCAGACTTCCATGGAATTGCTATTCAACTCTCGACAAGATAGGCAATCGCTGGTTCAGGGCTTCTTGAGCAAGCAACGAGTGAGAGACTAGGCGGTCCAACAAACTAGAGCTGTAGAAGATCCTACGATTCGTCCGTTTATCACACGGTGGAAAACTGGGCTTGGTCGCTGATTTTCTCCCTCCGACACTCCCAAGACACGTGCTTTAACATCATTCGATAATTACATCCAACTACATAAATCCAAAAATAAAGAAAAATATATATTATTTTTTAGTTATATTTGTTCCTTAGAAAATCATTTTCCAATGTCGGTGGCTAATTTTACGGTTAAAATTATAATATGCTCTAATGAACTTGTTGCGTCTTGACCGTTTAAAGTATGAGCCGTTCAATTTCACCGTAAGCCAAGGTTTCGGTTCGATCTAGACAGTTAGGGGACAGAAAAGAAAACGATATGTTGAAAGACGAGCGAGTAATGAAAGTCATTCTGTTGGCAATTTGTTCGAAAGGGAACACGGCTCGGATTGTTGAGATGCACACGTGGCACGGACCGGAAACCCTTGCAAAATAGTATTTTTTGAAGCTTTGTAGGCAAATTCTTTGGTGTCGTTCTCGCAGTTGTGGAAAAGCTGGCAAAAGATCCAAAACTTCTAGCCTATTTAAGGTTTGCTTGCTTAGAGTCTTCGACGCAGATCCTCCCGCTCGATGGACCGCAGCTCGCATTCCGGCGACGACCTCCTCTCCGGAAGCTCCCATCCCGGCCGCCTCCAGCCCACCGCTCCGCCGCGTCCCCCATCGTGCATCGACCAAGTGCTTCTCCCGCTCTTCCTCTTCGGCCTCTCCTTCCTCATCGTCGGCGCGCTCATCAGCGTCGCCTTCGGCTCGAGCTCCGAGGCGGAGGAGCATCTGGCACGAAGGATGAAGAAGAAGAAGAAGCGGGGGCTCGACCCGGCGCGGGTGACTTCTTTCCCGCTCGTGCCGTTCGGCGCCGTGGATTGGGGACGCGAGGAGGCAGGGGAGTGCGCCGTGTGCCTGGTGGAGTTCCGCTGCGACGACGACTTGAGAGTGCTGCCGGGGTGCGGCCACGGCTACCACGCCGAGTGCATAGACCCTTGGCTCATCAGACATGCCACGTGCCCCTTGTGCCGGAATGACCTGGCGTCGCCGCCGGCTCGCTCACCCGCCCGCCGTGTCATTGACGCTTAACGTTTCGCAGAGATTCATTGGCTGTGCAAAAGAAAAAAAAAAGAAAAGGAAGAAGAAATAGGAAGCAAAAAATGCTAATATTTTCACTACTCTTGGAGATATTTTATTAATTTTAGATAGACATTTAGTTAAAGAAAAAACTTGTATGCATGAACTGTGAAAGAACGAAAAAAGAATTAAAAACATCAACGATAATATCTCGAACTGACTGGATGATACTGAGTTATATGGTACTAAGATGGATCATTGGTTGATTGAGTATAGACCATTTGACATGTGGCACTTTGTCCTTTCTATTCTGCACACACTCGCACAGACTCAAACAGGCAATTAGATACCAGACCAG
>JBBPFP011156805.1:0-11465 GCA_037974795.1 Kaempferia galanga | reverse complement strand
AAATATGTAGTTGTATTATACCTGATTTTGAAATGTTAGAAATTGGAATCATCCAATATTGGACAATTAAAAATCAGTGAACGCACCCAAAATATAATGCAACTTGTATAAAATGATTTATTCGTCGAAATATGTAGTTGTATTATACCTGATTTTGAAATGTTAGAAATTGGAATCATCCAATATTGGACAATTAAAAATCAGGGAACGCACCCAAAATGTAATGCAACTTGTATAAAATGATTTATTCGTCGAAATATGTAGTTATATTATTCTGGACCAATATCATAAAATTATTTGTGTGTGTGTGTATAATACAAAAAAATATGCAAACCTGTTTTGTTTATTTGTTTACACTTTTGTTACATTTTCCAAGATGCCTAAAATCTATTACTTGTATCTCCTTAGTAATAGATAAAGAGGGAAGAGACTAAAGAATAGGCAAATAAAAAAAAAAAAAAATCTCAAGGGATTACTGTCTTACGATTCTTCTATTCAACACAAGAAAAAGAGGGGCAATCTTATTTCTTGTGTCGCCTTGCACCAAAATAATAGTTATTTTTTCGCCTATTCATCAAAGATTTTTGTCAGCTAACAAACCGAATCTCACTCAAAAGATTTTTAATCTAAGATCTCAAACTTGTACTACAGAAAATGAACGACTATCCACCTACAACTGATTCTTCAAAAATTATATGTTAGTATGCAATCAAGTCATTTCATAGAATATAGTAGTACGCAATCAAGCCACTGCATAGTACTGTAAGCAAGAGCAAATTAACTTCATTCTTGTGTCATCTAATATTGAAAGAAATAATTTTTTTCTCTTACTCAACAAATGTTTTTGTTGGTTGTGTCAACCCGTCTTTTTCCATAAAAAATAATTTGAGATTTTAATTCTTCTTATTGCAAAACAAGATATGTATTAGGCAACGAAGTCACTACATAGAGCATATAGAGAATTGAAGATCATATGAGGTCAGTATTAAACTATGCTAAAAATATATTTATATTAATTGAAAGAGTATAATACATATAATAAAGTAAATTAATCTATATAACAAACTCATACTTCCACATTGAGAATAAATTGTCAAACATATGATCTAAAACAAATAATATAATTATTATCAACCACTAGCCTCTTGCAGAGTGGGCTAAGATCCTTCCGCGGGACCCGCATGGATGGGAGCTTCGTGCACCAGGTTGCCCTCTTTTTTTGAAAATATCAATCCACAATGTAGAATACCCAATATATAAACAATATGTACAATCTTAAAGGTGCTTTATTACTTGCAAAAATAGGTATTTAAGTAAACACAAATTACAAGTTGATGGTATATGTTGACGATATACTATTGACATCCATATTTTCTTTACATGTGATGTCATTATGTATTTTCAATATAATTAATGACAATTTGTTTATAAACCATATTATGCACCTACACGTCTGCATTTTTTTTTCAACACGTACTACCTATATATATTTAGTAAAAATCTTGAAAACCACTATTTTATACAAAAAAAGTCAGTAAACTTCATACCCACGGAGGTGAGAGAGCATCTTCATAGCTGGTGTTTAAATCATCGCCATGCCCACTTCCCTTCTTAGTGGCATTTAGTGAACTCCATGATTTTGAATTATCTGAAACCAGTAGCATAAGTCTCTCACTTCCCTGGTAATTGTTAGAGAATTAAAAACATATTAAAATATTGTAACACTGTAAAATCAAGGACTGCAATCATGTGACTCAAGATCAAGGAGAAAGAGCACATAACCACAGGAAAAGGTAAATTGAATATCCATAAAAAATGTAACCAGAAACTATCATAACATGTGCATTTTGAAATAAATTGGATAGTATTGGGTGTGATGTGCAGTGATTCAGTAATAATGATCATTGTTGCTTTTGCATTATCAGTTGTAACAAAGGTTATCAATTCCAACCCAGGAATGGTAAGGTGGTAATAGGATGAGATCATAAGATCCTACTACTGAAAAAAACATGGGAAAAATATATTCAACATTTATGATTTAATGCATTAATTAGCATCTAATTTTACTACCTACAATTCCAAATTGCATCAATCTAATATTGCAAACTATAATTAGAATTAGTCATATATTAAATGTATAAGCAATGAATAAAATTGCGAAGGTGTCACATTTTTCATGTGGCACATCTGCATGCTGAATGATAGTGACAAACTATAAAGGATTCTTGTTCTTAGAAATTAAAATAGGATTCCCTTAACATCAGAAGCTTTCGTCTATGATAGAAGTCCAAAATGTGGCCTGCTTTCAATGAATGCCAAGATTTAAACAAAGAATAAATATTCCATGTCAGTATACAGCAGAAAGTCAAAGTTGTCAGGACCAATATTCTATGCGGAAAAGATGGCAATAGGTTTTGCATGACCCAAGCTCATTCTCATTCTACCCGAGATCTAAATCGTCTTGTCCGATTTGAATCAGACTCAAAGGATCACAAAGTGCAAATCTAGACAGCATAAGTTGTAATATCCTAACAGTATACCCTATTACTCAAAATGGTCATTTCCATCTCACATACCCAGGCTAACTCACGTGTACAAGTATTACAAGGAGCCTAGCCGACTCATTTTTTGTCAGATGGAAATAGAGCTCTGCTATTGGAGGAAGAAACAGAAGAGTGGAAAGGGAAATAAAGAATAAGAAGCAGAAATAAAGGAGCCAAGTGAAAGAAAAAGAGCCCCACGAAAGTGCCCACCGACCATGGTAAATTCAAAAGTGCTCGCAGCAGGCGACCCAACATCCCAAGTTTGTCATCCCACTAGAGGAAAATGTCCTGCAATGCGTCGGAGCCAGGAATTAAACCATGGATGCTAGAGAGACTATATGGGCGCCCTGCTGCTGTACCATAGCCCAAGGGACAACTTACCTCTACTATTGGGTCTTAACTCAAAAGCAAAAGCTCTGTAATGTGCACGAGTGAGGAGAGAAAGGAAGAGCCTCTATGTTGAAGAGGAATTGGGTGGGGTTTAATAATTTAGGTGGGCAAGGTAGGACATAAAAATATGTATTAATAATACAAACTAAGATTAATTATTAACTATTGTAACAAAGGTGATTACCCTTGGCCAGGCGCCCCTCACAGCCAGATTATGTGAAGAGAGGTAAATCACGTGGTCAACTTAAAGCCGATCGCCAAGTTGACTAGGGGTGGGAGGGTTTTATTTTTTCCGAGGGCATGTGCCCGTCGGAAATTGATTTGTTGCCCCATTTTAGCAAGTATGACACCCTCTAGCCAACACGGCATCCCGTGGAAACTAGATTAAGTATTAACTAGATCTAATATCAAAAGAATAACAGATTAATTTTAGATATGTTAATTTTAACTTATATCCGATCAGATCAATATTAATTAATATTTTTTTCTACCTACACTAATAATTACTATACCTACATTAATAATTACTATAGAACATGCTAATTTATGACTTGTGTCCCCAATATTCATATCCAAATCTCTTGTCTAATAACCATGTTCCCCCACTTTATACAATCATGTCCAACATCTAAATTCATACCCATGTTGGAGTCTGAATAAATAGACAACATATGTATACAAGGAAATATCCACCTTTGAATGTAAATTAACACCTTCTAACAATGATTGAATAGAAACTAGATGTCACATTAAACCATAGTAAATTCAGGAATAACTTCAAGGCATACAATTCATAACCATATATCCATAAAGTAACAATGAATCAACCCACTTAATGTAATTAAAGAAGCATAACTTCATGATGATATATTGTAATTGGATAATAATACAAAGTTTACAGAACCTTTGTATGTGTGCTTTCACTTTATAAATTGTGTGGGTTGTTGGCAAAATGATAATATACATAAAAGCCTTGAAGAAAGAATAAGATACCTTTTAACGAGCCAACTGTTGGATAACTTGCATAACAAGACGGAAATGAAAATAAATAGTAATAATCTCCTACAAGATGTTACTGATGATGGTACCTTGAGAGCTCTCCAATGAGAATAAGAACGAAACAAAACCCAGAAGAAAGGTATGTTAGGCAATGGTAGAATCTGCAAATAGGCATAAGAAAAATCATAGCTATCATTCATGGTTAATCAGTATCTTATGCATGTGTCCATTAGGTTCAGAAGCAATCCTGGTTCCTTATTTAGCTTCACTAGAAATCCAAAGCACAATCTGAATCCGAATTTAAATTGAAAATGCAAGCATGCAAAGTAGAGTAGCTAAATCATACATGTGAAAATAAATATTTTACAATAACTACATTCTACCTTACTTCAAGCGCATCACTTGGTACTTCCTTTACAGCCAATTAAACGAGGAGCATTTTAAGTCATAAAATTACCTACAAGCCACCACCTATAAAAAATCCTTAGCAACTAATCCTCTCCATATTTATTTCTCAAACAATATCTGCAGTAACATATGCTTCGCAGACAATGAAACATTAATCCTCTCCAACAGGTATAAGTTATAACTATTTGCTTTCCTTCTGAATTTGAGTGAATGATATTCAAATAATAAGGTGGGCAGAAAATTGTACATGGAATAAAAACCTTGTTCAGAGGAGCCCACTTCCATAGAAGCCAACGTTGTTACGATCTAGGAAGGTTGTAGCAAGAATATGGGTGATTTACTGCCACCAATAAGCTTCATAAGCGGATGAGAGTGAAATTACTACATGTTTTAATGGATTCATTGCCCACACAAGGGTTCAAGATGTGAAATTTATTGTAGGAAGAAAATATCATCTGGTGCAAATAATTTTTGTGTAACATTAAAGCACAATGGTAACTTTCTATTAGTCAATCTTGCCAAATTGTAATGTTCCATCTGATGGAATTCCATGACGGCAGGTTACTCATGATATAGTCTTGTAGAAATGATAAAATACATATAACTTGCTAAACAATTGAAACAAACATGACTTGAAGACGAAAGAAAGGTATTTCACCAACAATATGTAATCCCACAGTAATTAGGATACTTTTTTCCTTCTACAATTGTGTCCATAAGAAAGAAGTTTACAAATGAATATGAGCTACTGATGTATTGAGTGTAAATCATATGCAAAGATGAACAATTTTTTTTGTCATAATACATCAAGTACGGCAATATCATGTGTTAAATGGAACCACTAATGTTCCTAGTACGCAAAAGTAATTCCTAGAGACAAAGCGAGGTCACTTTGAGGACATATCTGTGTCCAAGTAAACTTTCTTTTTAAACTTGTGGATTTATATATGTTACTAAACCAAAAAAAATCAGTTTCACCATTTACTTACACTGAAAACAGATGTAGCTGGAAGTAAAGAAATAGAACCATACAAAAATCTCCTATGGACTGCACATCCCCTGATTTCAGTTGGCATCAGCAAGTAAATAAACCAAAAAAAATGTTATCTGCGCTGAAGAAGGTTTAACTGCGATAATTACAAGAGACGATCATGCTAACCTCATAGCTATATGACGCAATCTTCTACGTACAAGACGTGGGTTTAGACTGCAAATAGAAACAGCATAACAATGACTACCTATAGGACTGACAAACTAAATATAAATCATAGACAGAACATAAGGAATTTAACAGTGAAAGTAGGAATGTAACAGAAAGTGTATGACAAAAGGGACGTTGAGGAATAACTGCATAATTTATTTAATGTTCCAGCAATATTAGAAGCAGACATCATTGCAGTAATATTCAGAATTAGGTTGAGCATTCTCATTTGCACGATGGGTGTACATACTACTTCTCCAGGAACCAATTATATGAAGTAAATTTACTCAGAGCTAAGGTAACCCAGACATCTAGTCGGGATTTAACATTTGCAGTAATTCTCTTGTAAATGCCAACTCATTCCCAATATGATACCATCAATAATTACACCCCCTGGAAAAGTCTATCTCCAATGAAATTCAAACTAAGGATAGTGCACGTGTAAACTTTTACAATTGTACAAAAGTCTTGCTGAAGACAATATACAAAATCCTTCTGTTGTAGGAAACTCCGCCTCCCTCTTGTGAGCTATGGCAGAATTACTCAATCATGTATTGTTGTCACATTATGCCTATACATTCTTATCAATGACATGTATACAATCAAAGTTCAAGGAAATTTATTGGCAAAATTCCACAACTGACCAATGTCAAAGTACATGGTTCAGCCCATTTCACTTTACCAGATTAAAAAGGGCAGCTCTTCTGCACAGCTTTTTTACAATTGTGGCATTTGAATAATGGCACATGTATTGACATGAAAGCATTCCACCCTGCCAGCAGTTTTTCAACACAAAGCAACTTAAACTATAATGTCACCAAATCAATCTTCCAGTATGTAATATGTCACCAAAAACTGTGAGCCCAATGGAATGATATGTGGGAGCGGGCACATGGAGAATGTGTTATAGCAATGAAAACTCACATAAGCTCTAATAAAAAATCAATACAGCGTGACCACATATCAAAACTCACACAAACCTGAAACCATTTGAGGCAACACGAAGGATAATAATCTTAGAAAAGAAGTAAACTATCTCACACACAAAAAAAAAAAAAAAGAACCGAGGAAAGGGAAATTTTATCATGCACATATTGTTCTAACCCAAACAAAATTGAAAATAAACTAAAAAATATTCAAAAATAATAAAAATTGTAAACATAAAAGGACCCAATCAAACTAGGAAATAATAAAATTAGAAATGAGGAAAATAAACCAAATTAAATTAAACTTCTACCATAATTTAAACTACAATTCTAACTAAGAAACTACAAGTCTAACTAAGACAATTACTAACTTGGAGATTACTTTACAGATTTATTCTCCTAAAGAGGAGAACCTATAAAAATAAATTCTTACAGATCTAAAACTTCTGGAATTTAAAATTCCACACTTGCATATTCTTTCTCATTAAGGAGAATCTACTCCATAAGGGTTGGCACAATGTCTGGTCGTTTTCAATCACAAACAACAATTGCAGCACCAGCTCTGTTCAATGTAGTTTCTAACCAACTCTTGTACTGCATCACTATCTTCTTCAATTTTGTTTATAAAAAAAACATACTCAAATAGACATTATAGCTATCCTATCAAGCCAATCTTGTTGTCACCTCAGTAAACTAGCTTATCAGCAAGATGGACATCAACGAATGCAACTTGTTTGCAAATTGTAATGTAAGTACTGGATGTCATAGTTCTGTAGCATGCAATGAATGTAGTGGATAAAGTGATCGAGTAATTAATCTAGTTTAGAGGTACTAATTGGTCTATGTAGAGCCCATGACAACAGAGACAAAGGAAAAGAAAAAGATGAAATTGTCCTGTTCTCATTTCAGAAACACTAGGTAACTGAGATTGCCGAGCTCTCTCTTTAATCAATGAACCACCGTGAACACAAGTAGACAAGAGGATAGATTGGCAGGAGTTACATCAACCCATCAGACTAAAATAATGTCTGGTAAATATAAAAACAGAATATTAAAATTTGTTAGCCTTTTAAGAGCCTAGCTTGAACTTTAGTTGGTAACTTGGCTAAAAAAGTAAGTTTAAAGAGATTTGGCTAAGCTAAGTTAGAAGAAGGTTTAATTCACCTGAGGAATAGAAATTCAGATGAGGTAAAATTGGCAAGGTGAACGAGAGGAGATGGTTTTGGTGGTTTAAGGTAAAGGTGGCTTTAGTGATTAAGATTGTAGGGTGACTTTGATCTGCACTGGTTGATAGGGTGATATGACTAAAGGGACGATTCATAGGTAGGAAAGGTGAATATAAAGGTCTGAGTTGATCCAGAGGGAGCTCAGCTACTCCTCAAGAGCTTTTTTCTCCTCCTCGTGTGGACCTTTCTAGAGAGCAACAGGCAAATCCATAGATGATGTTGGTAGAGCAGTAGTCTCAAGAAGGGACTGTGATATGCTGAACTTCTTTTAGCCTTCTACTGTAAGTCCACAGTGGTCGATGATTTATCTCTCAATAGAGGAGGATATGGCAATAGGTAATAAAGAGGGAATGTGAATCATCACTACAACAGACAAAACAAATGATGAGTTGGGAGAGAAAACAATGGACTCAATGCAAAGATATAGACATAATAAATTAGGAAAGAAGGATTGGATGGACTTCTCTATGAAGACCTTTTGGCAAATGGTAAGCTCCAGGTTCAAAGAAATCCTCAATGGGCTCCATGCTAAATGGGCACCATGCCATTGGAGAACACGTGGAGAACCAAGACTTCATCAATCATGCTCATCCATGGTAGATGTCTATAAGCTATCAAGGAACCTTTCTTTGGTTAAGTTAGAGTAACTCTTTTGTAAATTTGAATTGCACAAACAAGCTAATACGAGTTAAAAATAAATAAATAAATTCTTGCAGAAAAGAAGTCTAAGAAGAAGAAAGAAAAGGAGACCACATTCGAGTTGGAGATCAAGACCAACTGACTAAGGCGAGAGGATATCTCTACCAGTGAGATGGCAAACTTTATAAAGAAGATGATGCAGGAGAGTAAAAGGTGTAATTAAAAGGATCTAAAGTAAGATCTTCAAGGACTCAAAGAAGGAAGGTAAAACATAGCCAAAAACTAGTGCTACTTGCTTTAAGTGCAATAGAAAAGGTCATTACAAGGTGGACTGCTGGGATCTTCAAAGCAATAGAAAACACAAAAGAAGGCCCTCAAGGTCACTTGGGATGACTCATCATCCTTAAGGCCACTTGGGATGACTCATCATCCTTAAAGTCATCAAATGAGGAGCTTTGTTAGGTGACACAGCACATGACCTTTATGGCCACTGACGATGGAATGGAGGGTTTGCCACAAGAGCATGGAAAAGGTTTCACGTAGCAGGGAGGAAGCTTCGTTATGCAAGGAGTCATCGTCTAGCAACAATGAGGTAGCATTTGCCTAACTAGATAAATTATATAAGACTATAGAATGTTTGACAAAATCTTAGGCTCAGTCAAACGAAAAGGTCAAGTCACTCAAAAGGAAAGGAACTTAAGGTCGTTGAGGAGACCCCCTCATCTACTATTTGCAAGGATCAAGAGGGAGTTCATCCCAAGTTGAAAACTTGAGGAAGAGAATTCCTCTTTGAAATTTTAAATAAAAATTTTGAGAAAAAGCTTGCAGCAGTTCACATCAAGCTCCAAGTATCTTGATACCATACTTGGGAATCAATGGGGCATTCATAGCAAGGTTGGCATTGGCTACAAGACAAAGCAAAAGGAAGTGGCTTATGAATCCTTAATTTGTAGAAACATGTCATTCATGCCAAAAACCGCCATTAGAGACATTTCTAGCACTAAAATTGTTAAAAGTTGCGTACCTAAGCATTGTTTACTTAATGTTATTGGACCCAAAAGTTTGGGTACAAAAACATTTATTTTTTGTATTTATATAGGCACAAGTCAAGCAGGAGCACTCAGATGATTGGTTCACGGATAACAAGTGCTCGAAGCATATTACCAAGGATGCAAGGAAATTCATATCCATCAAGTTCAAGGATAAGGGAAATGTGTCCTTTGATTATAGTAGGGATCTTAAGCTAACAACATAGGTCACATCGAGTTTTCTCAAATTTTGTCATTAAAAGAGTTTTATTAGAAGAGGGAATGAAGTTTAATTTATTAAGTGTGAGTCCATTATATGATATCATACAAAGTTAGCTTCGCTCAGCAAAATGCTTGGTAAAACGCAATGAGCTTGATGCCATCATGTTAGTAGGACATAGGAAGGACAACATATATCCTATCAATTTTTCTTGCATTGCTAACATTTCTACTATCTCATGTTGTGAGAATAAGAAGGTTGGTTGTGGCATAGGATATTGGCACACACCAACATGAGACAAATTGCAAATGTGCACAAGGAGGAGATGGTAAAGGGCTTGCCTAAGATTTGGTACAACAGAGGCAATTGTACGATGCATGCCAAAAAGAAACATAAGGCAAACCAAGGTATAAATATAGCTGAGGCAACTTTACCGCTTAAACTTATTCAAATGGACTTGTTTGATAGTCATAATACTACCTCATAACAAGGAAATAAATATTGTTTTAGGATTGTAGATGACTATACTAGATACAATTGAGTGTCCATTCAAAATGTCATCAAATATAGAGATAAATGAAGAACCCAAGTATCAAAATATTAATAATAAAGACAATTTGTGGAGGAAAAAACATTTTCATCTCCATGTAGCTCTATTAAACTTGAGCCGATTCACATATTGTGATAAAAAATAAATAATAAGAGGAAAATAACATAAAATCCACTTTGCTATCTCTGGGCTTTTATTGGCAAAAAGGTATTATTGCTAGAAAAGAAGATGGAAGAAAATAATTGTTGAAGCAAACAGAAATTAAGAAAGTGTCTCTTGCTCCAAAGAATATTGAAAAAATGATAAGAAGTTCTAATTAATATAAATGATGCAAGCTTTAAATGTAAAGAGAGTAGCAGAAACTCAGCACAATTATAGTGGTCCTTAAGCAGGCCCTAACAAGTTAATATATGACTTCTCACATCAACATTTGCAATGGAGGTGACTGAAAAAAACATTCAACCTTGAGGGAAAATGGCGTTCAGGGAAGACCCTATAACACATTGTAATTTCAACTGCTTTGTTCGCAATTAAGTTTAACACATCTTGGAACTATGATCGAGATAGTTTTACTAAAGATGCAGAGATGATATTGAAACTTGTGTAGCAATTTCATGTTGATCTTACTGGCAGAAAATAGGATATGCATCAACATTATACAATTATCAGATGGAGCGATAATACATAGGCATGTGAGAGCTTACTTCGCGGGGTATGTTATTTCCACTTGGTTAATGTCTTTAGAAACAGACTTCAAAAATATCTCTGAAGGCTTTACTCCCGATAACAGCCGCAACCCTAAACTGAAACAAATAACACCGCTCCATACTCCGCACACAATCTAAAAAAGGAAAAGAGAAAATCTATGGGATGCAACAGAAAACAAGCATTTTCTGGAATCGAGAAAGGGTACCTGTGTAATCTGCTCTTTAGGGTTCCAGCTGGAGCCTTTTCAAGACCAGTCCATCCGCGATTCATCTGAAATGAAACAAAAAAGTAATGGTTAAAAAAGAGTTCTTACCAAAGAAACCAACTTGGATGGGTAGTGTGGAGCCAGAACTGAACTTTATCGGCGATAAAATCGACGACGAACTCTGCTCTCTCCTGGGCGGAGCGGCCGCCATTGGATGAGATCCTTTTCCAGAGATCCCGCAGTGTAGGTACTTGCCACAACGAAGCGTCAGCACCAGAGGCGGCTTCATTGGAGAGTCCGAAGCACCAATTCCTCCCCTTGACCAGGAAGACCACCAGTCGAGCTATCATGATCCCAGATAATCACCACCTGGACCCACCAAGAATGCGGGATTCTGAACCCGGACTGTATCGAAGTGTAGC
>JBBPFP011156588.1:0-11469 GCA_037974795.1 Kaempferia galanga | reverse complement strand
ACAGAAATATGAAAATTTTTTATCATCGTATCACCAATAAACTGATAAATTAAAGATTTTAAATTAATTAGAAAAAGGATAATTAAGAAAACAAAAGTAACATATGCCTGGTTGAATATTGATTTTATTTGTTTTTTTGTTACTCTTTTGAATTGGTATAAGGACTTAGTCATTCAGGGTGAACTATAGTTGAAGACAGTCACTAAGTGGCTCCGTCTAGATATATAGAGAGAAGGGTTATTAGCCTCCAGATCCACAGTGCTCACCCACAGTCAACCACCGTCACAGGTGAGGCATATATAGTGTAAAATGCAATGATTATATATGTAGAGAGAATTTAAAATTTTAAAGTTTAATTTGCTGATTAACGAGCACATCAAAGATATAAAAAAAAGTTGAAAATTTTAAGTTAGGATTGTGAATTAAGCAGGCTAAGCCTACAAGCCTGCAAAAATTTCCCCTTTAATTTTAAATTTCATAAAAATAACTTTTTCCCCCTTAATCAGCCGCCCAATCCAAGCCCACCATGGGGAATCGGTCTTAAAATAAGTTATTAAAATTTCAATTGAACAGGATTAAATTATTTAACAGGATGAATTAATCCAATAGATCAATTCAAATTGATAATTCTATTTTCAACATCAAACAGATCTACTTCATACCTTTCAAGAAGGAGGGTAAGTTCACGTCACTTCAAGATAATTCTAATTGATGAGAATTAGAATTGAATATTTTAAAGTATAATTTAATTTAATATATAGGTAAATAAAAATAGAATCACCAACTTTTAAAATTAATCTATCGACATCCAAAAGAGGATCTTGCAATATATTTAGTTCAAAGCTGCTGCTGGTATTGCCGCCCGTGACTATCCAATGTTCCATGATGATGGAGATGGGATCTTGTATCAGGAAGAGGGTGCTGAGGAGGAGATAGAGATTGAGCTCAATGAGGATGAACCTGCCTTTTCGCAGGGGCAGAGTCGTTTTTCGCTTGATACGTCGCCTGTCAAAATTTTCAAGAACGCGGAGGGATCTTTGGGCAGGGCTGCTGCACTGCAGGTAGCCCTCATCAAGGAGAAAAGGGAGTTAAGGGAGCATTAGCAGAGGACAATGCTAGACTCAATTCCTAAAGATCTCAATCGTCCTGGGAAGATCCAATGCCGGAAACTGGCGAGCGGCATCTTGCACAGGAACTTAGGGGAGTGGGATTAATTAGTTTTCTAAGATTTAGGATAAATTAACTAATAAGATTTAGTTCCTTAAAATTAAGGATAAAATTAAATATAATTGAAAAAATTAAATTAAACTTTATAAACAGATAACTAATGAATTTTAAAAATTCATTGGATCCCCTCCTATGTCAATGAGTAATAGTGGAGCAATAATTATTGTATAGGGTTTTGAGAATCCACTATTTTTTAAATGCTAACATATTATTTAGCCATACACTAAAATACATAAGAAAACAATTTACATTTACAAGTTTCATATTTATTGGATCGAATGAATCAATTGAGTCAATCAGGTTGAGAAGCAGTTTTACATAAATCACCTAAATAGTGCAAGTCGAACACATTATCATGTAGATTTTTTGTAAAGAAAAATCATTTTGTGTATATTTCCTATAACAATCTTACCAACTAAATAAAAGAATAAATCATTTTATAAACAGATATTTTATTTTTTTTATTTCCCACATGCTGAAGGATGGATTAACATATAGTCATATAGCTATCCTACAGAAGGCTGATGGATAAGAAAGAAATAATTACAGCAAAAGAAAAAAGTTCACAACTATTTTTCACGAAAAAGGGTCCACAACCTTGATAACACCTAGTGCAGGGTACACTTCTCCCCGTGGGGGCCTTTTTACGAAACAGGATTCCAGGGAGGAAATAAACATAAATAAGCTCGAAGAGAAACACAATGAAGTTGACAAATCAATGAACCTCTCATTGTTTCATCTACAAAATACAAGATTAAGAAAGTACTCGTTTTATCTGATAGTTGCACACTTTACCGAATTGTGCACCAAGGTGGGATGAAATCCACAGCTGAAGATGAGAACCCTTCAGATAAAGAATCAGGACCAGGATGTAGCTGCTTCTCTAGCTGGGCTTTTGTTTATTTGATGCATTTGATGTGCAAACATCATGGCGGCATAGAGGGCACACCCTAGACAATAATTGGTAAAATTATGACTCGAGAAGAATTATCACATTTATGTGAAGGAATATATTAAACAAATTTACAAGTTTCAGTTGTAGTAGTAACAAGGATGTTTTGCAAATTAGAACATGTTAAACAAAGAAAACAGTTCATCATGAAAGGATTGTCTTTAAGATACCTATGATTTTCTTTCAGCCATTTATCAACGCATGTTCGATGAAATTCATGATTGCAAGGCAACAACCGTATGCAATCTCCTTCTTCATACTCCACAAGGCAAATATAGCATCTGTAAAAAACAAATAATAAAAAAGAGAACAATGAAACTTCGAGTTAAATACCCATTCATCATATACAAAATGATTTCCATTGAACTCTTTAGACAAATAAGTAAATTTAAAATTTAAAAAAAAAACAGAAAGATAGATCTATAACATTTAAGAAAATTTGATGAAAGCGCACACCAGTATTGTGGATTTGAAATGGATAAAAAGCACTCAGGTTAAGAGAAGGTAATAAGATAAAGATTAGATGAGCTTTTTTGTATAAAATAATGCAACCACTATATTTCATTTTGTAATTTTCAGTATAGCAGAATCAATAACAGTTAGAGACCAAAAAAAAGTAGTCCTCTCAGTCTTGAAGTATCTAAATACAGAAAAGCTGCATGAGAATTCTCAATAATGCACATTGTCCTCAATAATGACTAATCATTCATTTTATATGAGTTTCAGTTGAATTATTTCTATCAGGAAAAGACAAGGTGTTTTCATAGCATTTAGGAAAGTTCCATGGGTATTTGATAATTCCTGATAAAAAAAGGTGCAAGACTCTTACTGTGCAGCCTCCTCATTTTGACATTTCGACGTCTTGCTAAATATTTTTACTGGAATACACTCTACAACCTCTTTTGGTGCAGGAACAGACCCAATAGATGAAAAAGATGGTCGAGAGGATAGTACAACAGACTGCTGGTGTATTTCATCCAAAACCTAAAAAAAGAATGAACTAGTTATTTGACTTTCTCTAACAAGGAAAATGTAGTCAACAAACCAACATTTTCTTCCAGTTTGATATTCACTTTGGTCATACCTCAAACAGTGCCTCAGCTAACACGACGATCCTTGATATGCTTGCCCTTGCACTTGTGTCATCATCAGGATTTGCATTTTGGTTACTTGTTCTGCATGCACAGCGGCCTGTTCTATGCTGGCCAGATAGTATACATGATCTATCATGACCTGATAAACTTTCGAATCGGCTACCAAGTCTCTGAAGAGCACGAACCTAACAATAAAAGTTGATTTTCCTTAAGAATATAACGAATATATAAGCAATTAGAAACCATAATCCAAATAATCCTACCTGAGACCTTATCCTTCTTCTCCTTTCCAGGAAAGCTGATCTGTGCTCAAAAACATCATGATTCCCAACTCTCCGCAGTTGAGCATCAGCAACACTCTCATCATTGCTATCCATAGATCTAGATTCCTGATAAGACACACTACTTGAGGAATCAGGCAACAAATCATTAGTCCTTCTAGGAGAGGAAGCTCTTCTAACACCACCCAGTGCTCGTCTTCTAATAGGCTGCCCACTGGGCCACACAGTCCTATCCTCCAGGGAAGAAGAATCAAACAAACCATCAGAAAGAGCAGTCCTTCTGAGAACTCTATCTCGGAGCCTTCCTACACTACGTGTTCTACTAAATCGTACACTACCTTCTATAGTTTCTTGTGTCCCTAATCTTCTTTGAGAATGCCTTGCATTTCTTGATTCCACAAAGCTACCACTAGAACACCTGTCGATTGTAGTCTCTGTTCCTTCATTAAGCTGAGCCACATCTAGGGAAGAGCTAGTTCCCATTGTGCTACAATTTTGTATACTATCAACATGATCGTGATTTACAGTATCATTTTGTCCAAGATCACTACTTGGAACAGACACACCAGTGGAAAAAAGAGAATGGGTTCCTGGTGACCCTAAACTGACTGCTCTGTTGAGCCGATAGTTAATCCCATCAGGTATAAAAGTAAAACGAGAATGTGATCTTCCTGATGTATTTGACAATTGATCGCCTATGGAGTTCATAACAGAACCACTGTTGATATTAAAATTAATCCGTGATGTACCCTCGTTTTCTTCTCTAAACTGTTCACCATTAGAAGAACGTGACAGGGGCAAGCCATCATAACGCGGCAGCCCAACTTTTTCAGAACCATGGTCATTTCCTTCAACTGTTTTACTCTCTGCTTCATCCTCACAATAGGAGCCTTTGGATCTTGCATTTACTTCTATCTTCTGCAAGCAAAGGAGATGCCAATAGTTTAGTTTATAGAGATGCACATGCAGCCACAGAATCATTCAGATTGAAATTGAAAGAGGATCTTGAATAGGTTGTTGACAGAAAGTGGAATTTTGTACGCTCAAAGATTTGAGAAAAAAAATATCAAAGGAAATCCATATAGACGCCATTAGACAAAGAAATCCCATTCACACAAAAATAATCAATTGGCAGAAAGCATCTAAGGAATCCAGCCGACTATCTTTTGAATGGAGCTAGGTACGATAATATTAGCAACACAGAAGGACAAATATTGAAGTGGATATTGCAGAGATGATTCTAAGAATTCAAGTCTTGAATAACAAAGATTGCTTTTCAAAGTAAAGGGGGAAAACATGTATTCCCTTTCAGACGGAATGACAAGATTACTAAGCAGACACACCCACCCTATTGGCGGTAGATCGAGCATATGACAAATCAGATCAGGAGTGAATATCTAAACAGGATGCAAGAAAGGGACATAGATCCAAATCAAAGGCACACGAAGCGATCGCCCACCTGACGGCCATCCGACAGGATGGAGGCTAGACCAAAGCAGGAAGAGGAAGAGTTGACGACCCGAAGCCCCATCAATCTCGACTTCCAGCTCCCGACGGAGGAAGAAGCCTCTGCTGAAGCATCCTTGCTGCTTCCGGATCCCATGCGTATGCCGCCGCAATCCCAGGCTAACGCCGCAACTACGAATGCGATAAGCGCAATGCGACAAGAATCCCCATGGGAGCGAAGACGTGAAGAAGAAACAGGAGACGAGAAAGAGGAAGCGCAGGAGAAAGGGGACAGCACGATCCACCACCGAAGAGCGAAATGCGGGACGACGAGAGAGAGAGAGCGAGGCGTATAACGATGGGAAAGGGTATGCGGACGGATTCATAATGGCAACAGCGATAGTATAATAACGTACGTTCGAGAATCAGAGGATATCAACCGACCTCGATCCGACACATTGACGGGTCGGGCATCTATAATCGGGCTGAACCCGTTTTAACTCCGCAAACCATTATCACCGCTCTTCTTCCCCTGCTCTCGTCGCCCGTCAATAGTCGGAAACCCTAAAATATGTGTCGCGGTGGAGACAGGTCAGTGATTGCGTGATGCATATACCTTCCTATCTCCTCCGGAAGCCGGCCTTCTTCGCGTCGACGCTGCCCTGGTTAGTGTTTTTCTTTCCAATCGCTTGATTCTGCTAGAAGGAGACCTTCTCGCTTTTTGGCGTCGTTTAGTGCAACCACCCAATCTCTGTAGACGCCACCAACCTTTGGACACTTGATTTGGCTATATTTTTAGTCGATAAAAAACTAATTTTCCCCCGCGTAGATTTGAAATAACACTTGATTTTCTAAGCTCAATGTGTTATTTCTTTCTCCTTTCAAATATATCAATTTTACAGTATTTAAGCTTGATCTTCAGGTTAATTAATAAACGTCCCCTAAATAAAGGTTGAGGATTATTAGATTTCAAATCTCCTGTTGGCTTCTAATTCTATTTTTTTTGTTGGATTATTAAAAGTTATATTGTGGTTGTATCTAGTCAACCTTACGAATTCATTACTTTTGAATCAGGGTTTGCAGCAATAGAATAAGTACAATGGCTAAGCCTGTGTGCTCAAAGTTTGTTTCTCTTGACAATTATGAAGGCGTAATGAATACTTCAGATGGTACATACTGCATTCTACTCTATGTGGATTTTTATTGTTGCATTTGCCTTCTCAGGGAACATTTATGGATTCTTGGTTAGCAAAATTATGTATCTGCAATTATAATGATTGACCAATGATTTACCTAAAGAAATCCATGTATCTCTGCTTGTATTGCTTGACAAGTTATTTAACTTGGTCACCATAAAAGAACATCTAAAGATCTGAAATCCATTTTGCATAGAACTGGTTCTATGACTTGGGAATTGTTTCAGATGCATTGAAATTTGAGAGTAAAAGTCATAGTTATTGATTTAGCAATTTGTTTTATTTTTCAGTCATCTATGGTCAGTGCTGTGTGCTGGTAGACTACACTAAGAGATCTTATGGGATTTACATCTCTAGATCTTTTGTTCTGGTACACTGCTCTCTTTAGGGAAGGCATCACCCATTTCCTATCTTGTTTGTTTTTACTCTTATCCCTTTTGTGCCCCTTTTCTGTCATAACTCGGAAGGTTTCTTCAGCTGATATACATATTATGTTGTCTTTTGATAATAAAAGATTCTCTTTTCACTCACTCTATACTTTCTTCTAGGATTCAAGTTCAGCTTCATCTCCTATAATATTTTGGCCCAGGTATTCTCTGAACATGTCATTCCAAATTGAACTATCAATCTGTTTTTCTTTATGTAGTTGATATCCGAATTGATGTACTTCAGATCTTTGGTTTTATTTTAGTTCTAACATGTTACAATGACATAACCCATTATTTTGGAGTTATCTTCCAAGGGATTATCTATTAAACTATCTTGGTTTGCAGGTTTATGTAAAGAGTTCTTATTTTCCACATTCTCCATCTTCCTGTCTCAAGTAAGTATGAATCACTTTTACTGTGCTTAGTCATCAGTGAAGTTAATTGTCTTCCTACTGTTTTTTAGTAATTTGATATTAACATCTAGTCTAGCTAGTCAGGCTTTTCTATAATGGCCAGCAAGATTCCGCTTCCCTAACTTACTGACTGTTAATTGAAGGATGAAGAAACACAATATTTTTCTGGGAAATAAAATTAGTTTGTGGAGAACATATTCTTGATGTCTAGTTCAAAAATGTTTTCCTAGTTCTTGTTTTTTTTTAAGTGAAATATTCTTTGTTCTATGGATCACATTGATAGCACAAAAAGAACTTCCCGATCAGTTAGACAGGTGTTTTCAGTCACCATTGTGCTTCTCATAATATGTGAGATATACTTTGATTATTATGCTTAATATTCTATCATTTTTGTTCTAATAGCTTGTTGATGCATTGTGTGGTTAGTGGTCTGCATGCTCATGTTTTAATTGAAGTGCTAATTGCTTAGTTATTACTTTTGTTAGTGATGTATGTTTACATTTTGTAGATATTCTCTCTGTTTCGATCAAGGAAACATTCTTGGAATGATGCTTGTTTTTTGAAGCAATATTTGTAGGTGAAAATTTCTCTACCCAATATCATCATTTAAGTTTTAGAACAAGAAATAAACTTGCATAATCAAAATCATAATCTGTTTTCTATGATTTGTTTATTCCTCATCCCTTTATATTCTCTCTATGGCTTGGTCTTCCTTTTCATCTCTTTTTTGATGACCTATTGGTCAAACACAATGCATTGAAAGGGAAGATGATTGCATAAGAGTCGAGATACTTTCCCTCATTTACATAATTTAAAATTAGTTGAATTCTAATTCCATTAGTGGATCATTTTTTCCCCTATTTTTCATCCACTCAAAACCAGAATCAACTTTCCTTCCTCTCTCCCAACTCCACAGTCCTGATTCTTCTCCATGTGTCCAGACAACCTACGATCAGCCATTAACGGTGCTGTGATCGGCCACCAATGGTGCTAGGCAAAACCATCAGCTAGCAATGGCTCAGTACCATCCATCATGTCATGATATCCCAATCCAATTACACCGGATCAGTTAAGATCTTGGGGTTTAACTTTATCTAGTTCAATTTTAATTTTAATCAAAATTGATTATTCAGTAATATTAACACATAATTAAGAAAAATTTCCAATGATATTCTCATTCCCTGATGGGTTGATCATGAAACCCATTCCTTGTTCCTAGAGAAGTTGAAGTACGGTCCCTCCATTTGTCATGCCACATGCTCCTTGTTCTTATAGGGAAAACTTAAATACGAGAGACATAATCCTTCAGTCAGGGAAAGACATCTAATATTTTTACACTATTTAATAGCAGACACAATCCTGTTTCATTACAATTTTTTTCATCATATTATATAATAGGAAAATTTTCTTTTTCCCTCCAAATTCTACCTTTTTTAGAAATGTATGGGAATTCCAAAATCATCAAAATTCCTTTGGAGTTTTCAAAATCTTATCACAAACATAATCATTAACTCCCTTAATTTTAATGGAAGAATGACATGGAAGGTATGCCATGTGCCATGTCACTCCGCTGTTGATTAAAATAATGGTGTTAATGTCTTGGGGTGAAATAATGTTAGTTTGAGAATGAATGTGGTACTTTGATGATTTTGAAACTTTGGAGGCATTTGGAAGCAGAGAATAAACTTTGAGTAATGATCCAAACTTTAGGCGATGATCCCTATATACTTTAATATGTGAATTTTGTACTTATCTCTATTATATGATGGCCGTCTCCAGTAAATGTTCTGTGTTAAATTTCAATCAATCAATACGTCTCCTCTTTCATCCAGCTGATGTTTGCTTAATAAGCAGATGATGTTACAGGTGGAAAGCACGTTCAGAATCTGTTCTAACTGACTTCAAGAACTTAAATGCTGATTTTTTCTGTATACAGGTGATTTACTAGTCCTATGTTTCCTTTCGAAAAATAAGACATCACAGCTTTGTTTGCTCTTGTATGGCTTGATCATTAAAAAACTGTCTTTAGAATCATTGATCATGAGATCCCTTATCCAATAGCACTTTAAGCACTGCAATTTGTTGCATTTCCAATATGTTGTTTTATGAATAGAGTTGAGAAGGTTGAAATTTGGTATTGTTATTGAGAACAATTAGATTTAGGCACCAACTATAGCACCCTATTTCCAATATGAAATTCCAGCACTTCCTCTGAAGCTGGACCTATAGAGTCAAAATGAGAAAAAATTAAGATGGTATAGATATGTTCAAAGACGACCTATAGTTTATATAATTAGAAGAGTCAAAACTTGTAAAAAGTAGAGAAAGGTTGAAAGAATAGTCATATAGTAAAGTATAATTTTATTAATTCTAATATATTAGTGATCTTAGTTTTATATAAAGTTCAATGGAGGAATAAGATTCATGTAGGCAAACCCAAATAGTTGGGACAAACAAGGATGATGATGAACAAAATGTTGGTCTCATTTGTTGCTTTCACTTTGCATGTTGATTAAATTGTCTGTTCTTTTTACCAGTTGCAAATTTCAACTACTAATTTCACAGATCCCCTAGTTTATCATGAATTGTTTGTCTGAAATTATAGGAGTTGGATGAGTATAATAGCTTTTACAAAAGCAAAATGGAGAGCCTTGGGTATTCAAGCCTTTATATTAAAAGAGTTGGGAAGAAACGTGATGGATGTGGGATCTTTTACAAGACAAGCAGGTATTATCAACTCTTGGCTGCATTGTTTACTCTGCACAATTGTTTTCGATTTTCTGTTGATGTGGAAGTAATGCTTCAGAAAGACCACCTAGTTTTTCTTTTGAGTTCAGAAGTACCTTCTAATTACTAATCTTTTTGTTTTTTTATTTTGAATTGAATTCTCTTTGTTCTAGTTCTCCTATTATACTTGGGACCAAAATAATGCACTCAACAATTCTTTTTGGTTATTTAGCATGCTGCCTTAATCTGGTCCTTATTTAGTATGTTGTCGATTCATACACAACGGCCAGTTGGTCAGACTCTTAATCAGTTACTAGCTTTCTTGTTCAAAGTTATGTTTAAATCCTGCAAATGAAAATGTTATGTTTAAAATTATGTCAATAAGGAATTAATGCCAGAGCTTCCTTGAAATTTTTATTGCATGCTTTATGTTTGTATATTGTTTGGTGAAGTAATGCAACAACCCACTGTCTCTTCAGTGCACAGTTGCTTGAAATGGAGGAAATTGATTACAATGATCTTGCGAATTGTGCGAATACCGTTAATGCAATTAGGAACAATAAAGTGTTGGATCTTGAAGAAAAGGATGCACAAATACAAGGTATGCTTATGAATTGATGTTCACTTTGTGCACAATGTTATCTTATGTTCATTAGCTCTTTTGTGTTCTTCAAATTGAATACATGTTTTGGAATCACTGGGTAATCTACTTCAACAGATTCTGAGAAGCAACAATCTAATGATCCGCTTGTGAGATTAAAACGTGACTGTGTGGGATTATTAGCAGCGTTTAAGCTAAATGATCCTTCTGGCCACATTATTGTGGTGGCAAACACTCATATTTACTGGTAATGGAACTCAACATGCACTAGTAATTGCCAATTGTCTTCTGATATTAAATATTACACACTTCAGGAAACAACTATTTATTGTGTTACGTGTTCCAGAGCCTAGAAGCTTGATTACTTTAATTTAAATCGTGGACTTGCAGGGATCCAAACTGGATCGATGTAAAGCTTGCACAGGCTAAGTATCTTCTATTAAGACTTTCACAGTTTAAGGAACTTGTTTCAACTAAGTTCACTTGTACCCCTTCAGTGCTTGTTGCTGGTGACTTCAATTCCACTCCTGGAGATGAGGTCAGTTTTTTATTATCCTTCTTTTGCCTAACTCAATAGCTTATTCTAATTTCTCCACCCAGTTAGTGATATGATGCCTTGATCATTGGCCCGTACAAAGATACGGATGCCTTTATGAAGTTTTCTTTTCCCATGCCCTGATCAGTTTTCTATTTGAAATATGCCTGTACAATCCTCTTTTTCTTGATTTCCTTCAGGTCTACCAGTACATTGTATCAGCTTCAGAAGCAGCACCTATTGAATTGAGCAGTCTTTATGCAACAAACGGGGGAGAGCCACCATTTACAAACTGCACCCCTGATTTCACTGGAACACTGGATTACATTTTTTTCTCAGGTTGTCGTCTGAAACCAGTGAGCCTATTAGAAGTTCCGGGTTCCGACTCGCCCGACATAGTTGGAGGGTTGCCCAACTACCACTATCCCAGCGATCATTTACCAATTGGTGCTGAGTTTTTAGTCCTCCATTCTTCATGATATATATTTCGGTTTTTTACCAAAAGGCGTAGGTGAGATTTCATATTTACCAAAAGGCGTATGCTACTTTAGAATTAACCAAAAAGCGTA
>JBBPFP011156370.1:0-11475 GCA_037974795.1 Kaempferia galanga | reverse complement strand
AGAAGTGGTAGATAGTCATCCCAAGCCAACACGAAGGAGGTAAATCACGGGAGGCTACTAGCCATTAGGATAGAGACCAACGCATGCGGGAGGCTTTTTACTCGACTTCGTCGAGTTTCGAACCCCATACCTCATGGTGGCAACACCGCATGCACTAGCCACTAGCCCGACCCGTGGGGTCATCATTCCAGAGTACCAACACATGGTGCAAGGTGGAGAGAGGAAGGAGATAAAGAAGAAAGAGAAGAGAAGATAAACGAAATTGTTATGGACTTTAGCCCTTCCAGAGTTATTCATGTTGAAAAAAATAACTTGTGGAGCATGTGGTCCTAGCAGAGTTGTTTGCAAACTAAAAAACCCGAAAAAACAAACCAAATTTAGTTTTCTTTTGTTTTTTTTATTAGTTCAGTTTAGTTTGATTTGATTAATCTAATTATCTAATTTGGTTGGGTTAGAGATTCTTTTTTCAAAATTCAGTTGAAATTGAAAAGCCAAAATATTATTTGGAATTTTCATATTTCCATTTATGAAAAAATTATATATAGCATTATTTCTAAATTCTAACTAAAAACAAATGATAAATTTTAGTCATTTGATTTCTCTATTATCATATATGACGAATAACTTCAATTTATATCAATTATTCTTCACTACTATTGTTAGATGTTTCTAATAATAGCATATTTAATGATTTAATTGCAACTATGATGTTTATTGTGTTAATGATACATAAGTTTTTTCATAAAAAATACTATGGTAATTCAGTTTAAACCAGACCAAACCAAACTGAAGTAGCTCAACAATTTAGTTTGGTTTGTAACCTGATTTGATTTGGTTGGAATAAAGTAAGATAAAAAAATTTTGACAGGCACCCCTAAATGCAAGGTGTGTTGTCGTTGTGAAGTTATTTGAGAGTCATTGTAGTCCAAGTTGAGTAGTAGATAGTCATCACACACCCCTTGGCTGGCAAAAGATGCTCGCAATTTAAGCAGACCTACTCCACTCAAAGTAACCTTAGAGGAGAAGATGCTTCAAATCTACTCACGCAGTCACGCGTAGAAGATATTCATGGAATACTAATGCTAGCATGTTGTGGAAGACAACCCTCATTCCGCTTGCCTCAATTTGTTCCGCAAATTGATTCACAAGTAAAACAACATATGTGAGGGACTGAAAAAGGGTGATAATATAAACCAAGATGCAATACTAACAAATTAAATATCTTAAGATACTATCTTAAATGCACCCATGTCACCCTTTTACTTTTAGTTGCATAAAGGCAGCAATTCTAGGTCTGTGATAGTTTCAAATGAACGAGGGGAAGAAAATCAAGATTGGTCATTTAAGTTCATTTATGTGGTGTTGCATTAATTTCAGAGAACTTTGCTAGGCATAATAAGTTACTCCGAGAACCAATATAAATTCAAACCCCACTCTAGAAGGAAACTTATATATACATGAAAGCATCATCAAAATCAACCAAACAATTTAAAAGAAATCAAATTGTTTGAACTTTGATTAAAGCATCTAAAAGGAATAAATTATCAAACCTGACCTCCTCATGGAAGGAGTGCTTGTGTCTGGAATGTCCTGGTCCAGATTCTTTGAAGGAACACTACTTGGACCATGTTGCTGGTTTTGGTCCCCAACTGCGTCCCAATCATGTTTTGCTTGGAAATTAGAAGAAATTGGAGACTGCATATGTGGATATGCTGGCTGAGGCACAATTTCCAAGCTATTATTGTTCTTACAAAAACGTTGACTAAAAGTTAGAAACAATGAAGACAACACAAGGAACAAAAGAAGAAAACATTCATGACATACAGAAACAGTTGCTTGTGCCACCATATGGGAAGGTGACTGTGCAGGAAAACCTGCATTTGATATGTCGGCATACAATGGAGTTATCTGATATTGAGATTCTTTCAGCTTTTCCTGCATGGAGCAAATTTTATGTGCGGCTCATCTGCCTTTGGAAAGTAAACTTCTTCATTACAGACGAATTTAAGAAATTTCATAAGAGCAGTAATCTTTAAAGCTTCATTTTTAGAATTAGATTGAGGAAGGAAATGCAGATGGAAACAAAGTGATTGAAAGATTTCCCCAACAACAATTCCTTCTGTTTCTTTTGGCAGAAAGAAAGGAGCAGAGAAAATAACCAGCATTTATTTTCTTAATTTTCCTTTATATTACTTCTGTCCAATTTGAGCAAATACCTCATTTTACTGCGCAATAAAGCTCAAATGTAGCCTTAAAAAAATTCTAAATTTATTTTGTTCAAATTTATTTTTGATTTATGTTTATTGATGTTTTAACGAATAAAAGGAAACCAAAAAAAGAAAATAGTAATTTGGCTGTGAAGCAAGCTTTTGCATTGGGCCAGAAAAAAAAGTGAAAAAAAAATTATTCTGCTAACACATCAGTAGGTGTCTAAATCACAAGCACCCTTTTACACTAAACAATTAGTAATTTTAGACTCAAATCATCACAGCGTCTCATTGGTTTGGCTAATTCTCCGACATCCTCATCAATGAACTCCGAACTCTAATTGTACTCTACTTCCAACTAAAATAACAAGGTATAAAGGCTTCCTTGGCGCATAAGATTTAGATTTATTATTTCACTCACCACTTAAGGCTGGTTCCCTAATTATGATATTATCAACTCCTTATCCAATCTTGCCTCCTTTGGCTTTTCAATCTTCTTATGTCTAACAAACTTATTTGACTTCAATTTGAATTTCAAATATACACATTCATCAGTATCGTAGTTATAATCCTGGCAGTATCTGCAATATTATATTTATCACTCTAGTAAAATATAGACAGGAGCGAATACAGTTCAAATAAAAATACATTCTTGTCCTTATTTCCAAGAGAACCTCAGACTATGAACCATACATACTTATTCCTTCTTATCTCCTGATTACAAGAGGCCGCCTACCAAGGTCCCTCGGGTCTTTGTCTTCCACCTGGAACCTTCTCACCTCGTCCACCATTTACAGACTTCGACTTCACAACCATTGCCTATACAACATCATCTATTATTTCATTGTATACTTGATTGCTCTTTCCAACATCTCAGCCTAATCCTTTGAGAAGTTTCATGTACTGAATTAGAGAATCTTAAAAGCCTTAAAGCATTTTAAAACTAGTCATCATAACAACAACCCGTTCACTTGCTTGGCTACCTCTATGAAGATCTTTCAAATTTAAGCGCAGCTCGTCCACTCTCTGCATTGAAGTCATCAGGCTATCTGTGCTTGGGAAAGGTAGTAGATGCTGACTCATAAGTGAGCTTCAAAGTCCCACATCAGCGCCTTGAAACTTATTATTTCCCCTAGGAGTAACTTGGAGAAACACCAATGAGATAACCTCTGAATATATCTAGAAAATTGACACCACAACTCATCAGACACCTCGTACAAGGATGCGAAGAGACGTGTGAGCATACTTTGAAGGATCTGTATTTCCATATACATGTCCATATGTGTCATCCAAAAATTCCTAGGCATCGTGTTCTATTGCACCTTGAAGATGAAGGGGTGTCTAGATCATGAGCCCTCTTCTTCCCAACTTTAGACACTCCAATCATGATTCTAATCCACTACTTAGCCTCTCCACATCTACCTTTGGTACATTTTTCTCTCTCATAGCTTCTCCAACTCCACTTTCTCCTCATCAAAATTGTAATTTCTTGTGCCCTCTGTTACTCTAACTTTGACTTTGACGGCTTCACCTTTTCTTTTTCCAATTCAAGAATGATTTCACTTACATTTGGCCATCATCCTCACCAGTGAGTTCAGTTCATTGCCTCCCAAGCTTCTGTGTCTACCAATATTGAATCCCCTGAGGTCTCCAGAAGTCAGGACCCAGTGTTGAAAATTTCCTCATTTCAAAGGGCACACTGCAGGCTACTCATCTATTTACTGGGCTGCCTCCTACACCCACCTTACCAATGAGTTTGGTAAACCTTAAGTGCACTCTTCTCCTCTCTTCTTGCCTCCACACCTTCACAAAGAGCTTCCTATAAGCAATGCCAAAACTATTATGGTAAAGTTATAACAAACTCGAGAAGTCTGCTAGCTATTATAATGTAGCTCTAACCTCAATTTGGAACAAGGCTAGAAGAATTCGTGCTGAGAGGAGTTTCTTCAAAAATTTGTAGTTAGGTTGAGTTCACCTGAATAGGGTTCAGGCATACCAAAGAAGATGAAGTGGGAATGTGATGGGTTCAGTTCATGCAAACCGCAAGTGGGTCAACTGAAGTAGAGGTTGAGCTAGGTGCTTGAGTATGACTAATGGGTTTTGGTAAGGCGACCAGTTGTGGTGGAGCTCTGGGTTTTTGGAAATTTTGAATATTAATAGGTTGAAGCAGGGAAAAGGTTGGAGGAATGGCTAAAGTGGGATCAGTGGATGTCCAAGATGGAGAAAACTTCGGTTGTCTAGCACACCCAATTTGGCTTGAAACCTCCTCAGTTTAGGATCTGAGCCTCTTCAATGATGCCTTGCCACCTGACACCCATCAAAGAATAAAGTTGTTCCTAGTTGCAGCATTTTCCTCTTCTCGAGTACACATTAAGCTCAAATTAACTAGCTTTATTCTCCCAAATCACACACTATTCACATTACCCACTGTTCAAATTGCTTGAGCCCTACATCATACACATCATTCATCCAAAAGTTCTGTGTTAGTGGGTAGTTTTATCCACATTAACATCACACTAAGGTGCATACAGTTCTTAATTGTGTATGGAAAAATTAATGGAAAAGAGACTCTTGTACATGTCTCTTAATCAATAACATTTCTCAGAAGAGAACCAAGATAAGCCAACATCCAGTTTAGAGAAAGGCACAACATAAATGAAAAAAGGATACCTCAGCAATGATAAATCTCTCCTGCATGTGGGTAAACAAAACCTACAAAAGCAAAGTGACAAAGTGATATGGATCCCAAAATTCAGAATGAAATTGTCTGTTCAATTCATTAAAAAAGGACATGATAGTGTACTGTGGATTTCCATTTTCAATAATATCTCCATGTGTAAAGACAGTAAAAAAGAATGTGTCAATTGGAATGTAAGTTTATATTCTCTACAATCATAATGGTACAAGTAATGAGGAATGATGGTTCATTACTAAACCAGCCTGCCATTTATTTGAAGTCTGAAGATACTAACCTTAAGATTACTGACAATTGACTGAGCATCAACCACAGAAGGTTGAAGACCATGTTCTGAGAGAATGGGCACCAAAGAAGACACAAAAGTCGATCTCTCTGCATGAGCAGCCTATATAGAGAACACAAACAAACACAAAATGCCAAAAATCCATAATAATGTTATTTAATTACTACAAAAGATTAGGCCAACCATTTTAAAGAGTTAAAAGCATACAATTATTACGCACAAGTAGCATGACCGTATACATTGACTAGTAACCCAACAAGCAATCCAACCATTTTAAAGAGTTAAAACATACAATTATTATGCAAAGGTAGCATGACTGTATACATTGACTAGTAACCTAACAAGCAATCCAACCATTTTAAGAAGTTAAAACATACAATTATTATGCAAAGGTAGCATGACTGTATACATTGACAAGTAACCCAACAAGGCAATCTTATCTACATTGATCCAAAGGACCAGGCAACTAGATACCAATCCCAGTAGAATTGGTTGCTTGTTACATAGTAATCTAGATACCAACCCCAATAGACATTAATTCAGACCTAGTACCCTTGGTCACATCCCAAATCCAATCAAGCCAAACAGACTAATCCAGCTCAATAAGATTCTCGGCCAATACAATGGGGACACAATATCAAACTTCATCTTATTTCTTTAGCAATTAGCAAAAAAAAAATGTAATTAATTAATATTAGCCACTCAAATTTATGAGTATGCATCCAATATTTCACGTCATAAACCAAGGAGGTAAACAAAGAATATTACTTGCAAGGCATATGTTAGACGAATATTCTCCTCAATAATATCTTGTCTATATGAAATAGCTTTTGATGCAGCATCAACCAAGTCTTGTTGTTGCTGATCAAATGCCTGCAGCATCAAAATTTTTAGATGGTTTTCTATTAGCAATCATAAATTATAGGAGGCAAACTATAAAAAGGTAAGGAAATTAATAAGGATGCTCACCATGCGCATATAAGCAATTCTTTTTTCTAGAACATATTTCTCATTGCGTATTTGTGCTTCCTATGTACAATGTTGTAATTATTGCTTGGTTCAAATGATCCATCAAAAGGAAGAATGTAGACACCATGGAAGCTCTCCTCACCTTTATTGAATAATCAGCAAGATGCTTCCTTAACTGTGCAATCTCTTCTTCGTGCTCTCTGACCTTAACAACAAGTTCCTTGGTACATAGACTTTACTACTCAGAAACAACTAGAAATATTAAATTGCAGAAAGATCTACAATTTTAAGCAACTGAAACTACCTGCTTCCAAAGAGTGCTGGAGTTGAGATTAGACACTGGCACCAAACAATTTCCTGATGAAATGAACCTCTGGTCGTGGTCTCCTCCTTCCTTTTGATGCCTATCAAGAGTAACAAAAGAAATCTTCCAGATCAGATTAGTCCAACACCATAAATTTCCACGTTCTACATTAATTTACCTGCTTGGAGACAAGGATCTAGATGATGGTGTAGAGTATTGAGATGGACCGGCACTGTCTAAAGCAGAATGTACTCCAGGAAATTTTCTAAGGTCACCATTAACCTTGCTGCTCCCATATGTGTGTTGATTAGCAGTGACAGATTCCAAATGAGTTTCCTCCCTTCCAACCACTCCATTCTGATGAACCACAACCATAGCTTGAGGATTTAAAGGTGAATGATTTTCTACCCATCTCCTCTCTGCTTCATGTCCAGCTGGAGAATTGGAATTACTGAGTTTATAGGTATCCACCTGATCATTTGTAGGTATTTCAGGCCTTAATGATTTGACTTCTAAGCTCTGATAAAAAAAAGAAGAAAAAAATTATAGATGTACAAACAACTAAAATCAAATCAAATCAAAAAAAAAAGGCATGAACTATTGAAGTAAATTAACAGATATATAAGACTGAGGCTATTACTTAGCTATTCAGCTAGCCTTTTAAGTTTAACCATTGAAGAAGCTTCGTTTTAATCGTTGAGGAAATTTTGTTTGCATCTTGAACATTGTGTATTAGCACTGATTAAAAAGGAAAGAAAACAAATGAACAAAATAATTTTCTGACATCTTCCATTATGAATGTGCCCAAAGATGTTTTGGAATTTATTAATTTCATTGCTAACACAACTATTTCCTTGATAATAGAAGTTTGTTTCCTACCTACATTTGACACAAACAAATAATAACCGAAATAGCACACAAATGTGCCAAAAAATTTAAGATGACAATAAATGTAGGGACAAAAGTCATTCGTTGATATATCAACCAACACAATCTAGCCATGTGAAAATAAATCAGCTAAGATTTTGTTCTCAGATGGAGGTCAGCTTCTGAACTCCAATGTTCGATTGCCAAAGAATATTACTTTCTTTACAGATGACCCATAATCTACAACAACCTAATTATGCAACCTGTTTCCGCTCAAGCACAACAAAGTTTCACAACTAAATGCAAGCAAGATTAACAAAAAAAATTCAATACTAAGAGATAATATTTTTCAGATATAATAGAAAGGGTTCATTAAACATTCATTAGCTGCATTATCAGGCAATTGAAAATTAACATCAAAAACACTCAACCAACTTACTAAGCACCCAAAAGGTGGTTCTGTCATCTATGAACTTCTAGCTCGTATGAATTGACAATTGACAGTTCAAATAGTATTTAGAAAGATGAGATGGTTCCAATCTCACAAAGTCCGCCATGCTATAGTACCCAGCCTCAGTCAGGATTTATCAGGCATAAACATAGAGAACAAAAATTGATCGCAGACTGATGCTTGATTGCATACTAAAATATTGAGGCAAGTAACTGACCCAAAATATGACATAACAAGAAACAATTTAGAAAAATAACCCTGGATAGCATGTTGGTCTCGAGTGCTTACATATTTTTCTAATTCTTGTGCTTTTTGCAAGAGTTCATTCTTTAATAAGTTGTTCTCTTCCAACTGCAAGACAACAATACTAATTAGAAAATTGAGTTTTCTATGTTTTATTGCCAACATCACTTTCATTATCAATAGATAACAAGCCATTTTAGTAAATAGCAAAGAAGTAAATTACTGCAAGCTGCAGCGAGAATAACTGAACAGACTAGTTCAAAAAATAAAGAAGAGTCTAGTTTAAAAAAAAAACCAGAGAACAGTCTAATTTTAAAAAGGACATAGAATAGACTAGTTTAAAAAAGCATAATAATGCTTGTTTTTTCTGTAAAAACATAATAATGTCATTGTTTCTGTATCTAGGAGTTGAATGACATAATTTGTGAAAATGAAAAATAAAAAATTGACTCACAGCAATAACAGAACAGAATAGTACAAAAAATATAATGTTTGTGCAAAAAAACATAGTTTGTTCTCTATCTAGGAGCTGAATGGCATAATTCATGCAAAAAAAATTATCACTGTTATGCCACAAATAATATTCCAAAGGCAAATAGCTCCAACTAAAATGACTTATCTATGTAGAAACGTATGCAATAATTTAAGTCAAAAAATGAAACCATGATAATATTTTAGCTATTTAGATGTGCAGTTTTTTTAATATTTGAGTAGGAATGAAAGAGAAAATATGCTGATATGGAAGTTATTAGGATGCACGAGAATCTGATGTATAGGTTTTCATTCTTTTTCCTAACAGGTTTGCAAAATTTTGCCAAGAAAATTGAAGCTGGCAAGAAGATAGGAATTAATGTTGTAAAAAAAACTATTAGCTAACAACAAAAAAGGCTTCTGAATGCTGGACTGATCTCAACCCAGGTAGAACACACAGACCAATCAAAAGTAGGAAGACCCTAATCATAAAGTAGGAAACCCCACCAAATGCAAATATTTTTAGCATAAAAACAGATTTATAACCGTCTTCCCTTAGAATTTTTGTCAAGTCAAATGCATTTCCATAAAACAAGATATCTGATACCAGCCATGTGATACTTGGAACAGAGATCTAGTGACAATTTATGAATGTGAATTTACACATTTATTATACAAAATCTCAAATATCAAGTATGATACTAACTTCAATGCTATCTATATTATCCCGCCCATGGATATAAGTAGGTCTCTAGAAGTTTGCAAATTCTCAATTCTAAGACTTCATTCTTTATTTATACATCAACTTAAATAGTTCAATATAACACAACGTATTTAGACATCCAATCCTTGCTGAGAGTTGAAAAGATCCAGACAGATGAAAGGTATTATCTTATATGTAGCACTACTTACTCCTAGCAATGGATAACCTTATAGATAACAAGTCAAATGATAATTCATATGATTAAATAGGCAAGAAGATTCCAGAGCTTTTATTAAAGATTTTATTCTTAATTTTTGTCTCATATCCAGTGCAATCTCAGGCCGTAGCATCAGCAGCAGGGACCAAAATGCAAATTGCTTAAAAGGAGAAAGTCCCCAGGGGTTCTTCTAGCAAATGCAGTTGTGATAAATTCATTGGCTGTTGGTCCAAGAAATTCTGCCAATTCGTGATTCATTCTATAGCAAACTAAGACTACCTGCGTGTAGTTCTTCCAGAATGCACATCCTGCTTGCTCTGACAATAAGCCATTGATACACCACGAAACGAGGAATTGGGTTCATTTCTCAAACCAACCGCATATAAAAACTAAGATAATAGGCAGACTTCACGATATGGAATCAAATTGAAGATTCATAAGGTAAAATATCCACAGTACGAGCCTGCGAACTAATTCTAAATCACAAGTCAGGATTCCAGTGAAATCAAATAGCGAGAAGCCCACCTGTTGTTTGATAGTGCTCTCAGCATCCTCCAACGCCTTGATGATTTGGTGAACGCCCTCATTTCGGCCATCGCCTATGACCAACCCAGAAAACCTATCCACCAGGTTCCCGGCCCTGCCGCCGCCCTCCAACAGATGGATCCACGGCGGCGGTGGGTCACCTCTTTCGCCGTAGATATCCCTCCTCGGGTTCGAATCGTGGGTTCCCATGCGTTGGACATCCCAGGACGCCCCTCCCTGCTCGGGGCCAGTATCAGAGTAGCCCGAGGACCTCAAATCGGGCATCAAAAAGATCAAATCGCGAAGGAGAGCGCAGCCAGTAGTGGATCGAGAGGTGACGCAAGGGATCTGGATGGACAGCGAAGAGAGGCAGGGCGTGGAGAGGGATCGACGCACGAGGCCGGCTCTTCTTGCTCGCGAGCGAGTGAAGGTGAAGCGAGAGAGAGAGAGAGAGAGGCAAAGGGACACAGGAGAGGAAATTAAATTTAAGATGTGTTACTAATAAAGGCTAAACAAGTATGGGAGACGATATATTTACGACATTGCCATTGAAAATTCAAAGGTTAAGGTTGGTTCATTTTCTATTTTCATATTTTTTTTAAATATAAGTTTTAAAAAAATAATGTTTAATTTGTATTTTTTTGATTTTCTAGAGAACATTTTTTAAGAAAATAAAAAATATAAAAAAATTGTTTTAATAAAAAATATGAATTTTTTATAAAATAAAAATAGTTCAAACCAAACACCTTTTTTAATATTTTTTGTACTTTTTTTTAATAATAATTAATTTTTCATTCCAACCGAATTGGATGGCTTGTAGAGTTGTAGTAATGAAATTGTTGGTTGTTAGTTAAACTGGTTAGATTAACCGGTTCGATCAGGTTTTAACAACGCTATAATTTACCTGATTACCTCGTGCTCATTCGTCCAAACGAGTTGAATAATAAAAATCGCATTTAAAGTTGTTGTGAAATTCCTAAAAACTTATAATACCATTGTTAAAACAACTTTCAGATTTGTGACGTACCACTCATTTTTCATTTTACTCTTCCTCATTTAAAATTCTGTAAAACTGTCCCGGTGTTTAAGATAAATTAGAAAATTAAAACTAGTCACTGTATGAAAAATAATTTTTTTAATTTTTAGTAGGATTCAATTCTTGCTAATTCTATAAATACGACCGATGTGATTGGGTTTCAAAATCAATAGCACTATTTTATTTTATAATCAATATTGATGTTAATTTTCCAAAATCAAAACTACTCTGATGGTGTATAAATCCTAAAATCAACATGGATGTAGTGCTATATAAACTTTAAAATTATTTTCAGAACTATGAAAGAGTGGTAAAGATATTTAGTTATCTCTCAGATATTTACGGTTCAATTATTGCCTACGACACATTTGTAAGATTTTTTATTCCAAATGAGACTCACAGTTAAGGGATGCTGAACTTCTGGGCCGACCACTATGAATACTGAGTACTTTCTAATTTCTCTGCTAATTAGTAGGAAACTTCTGTGAAACTGACCCGATT
>JBBPFP011156262.1:0-11478 GCA_037974795.1 Kaempferia galanga | reverse complement strand
GTAATATATTATAAGAATTTTTTTAATAGATAGTCAATTTAAGAATGTTACCTCTATAAAGATGAATTTCCATATAAGAATTTCCATACTAGTTTCTAATTTATTTAAGTATTTAATAGAAAAAAATATATGGGACCGATCCCCTAAATTGATATTATTAGGGAGGATAATAGATCAGATCCGGGTTAAATTTTATATATTCCGTTTTTATGTTTATCGAGTATAAAATATATAATAGGTATACTCATATCCATTAAAATATTAAAAATCGTATATTTACCCTCAAACAGATCAGAAGATCCTTGTCTTTTTCCGGATTTTGGGCAAAAGGACCTCGTGGCTATATTCTAGTCAATCTCAAATTTCAACGATAGGGATTTTCTATGTTATTTTTGAACAACAAAATTTTTGATTCTGATGTAAAATTTAACGGTGCGCCATGATAACGCTCCGGAATCCGCCCAACATGGTGGGTCTCATCATTTGCCATGGGATGACGTCAGGCCTTCGTCCTCACGTGTCCCGTCCGCCGTGTTTTTTTTTCTTCTTTGGCGGATGCGAGGAAAACGAGCGACGCTGACAGCGGCGCGCCCGCCGCCCTCAATCCTAATCGGAGGCGGCGCATCGCCTTCGCCGTCACGTCGCGTAGGCATCTACACATCGGCATCGCATTCTTCCGAGCGCTGGGCCCCGGTACGCCGACCATGCACTGTGGCCGCCACCGCCACGGGCCCACCCTCCACCGCCCTTGCTCCACCTTCTGATTCCTTCCTTCCTTCCTTCCTCAAGATAGAGAAATGGTGAGGACCACTGGAACTTGACCGGACGGTCAGATCCGGTTCGGATAAATCGGGCAGTTTTCACGCAAGGAATCGAGGAATGCTTTAGGATTCGCGCGCGTTCGCTCTGTCCCTGTAGCGCCGCAGGAGCCGGAGGCACTCACTCCCGGCGGGACCGGTTTCCCGGGGCGTTATGATTCGTGCTTCACGCCAAACGCCGGTGGGCCCCCATTTCCATCATGTTGGTGCTTGTAAGTGGCGGAAGTGTGAAAAGCCCCGCACGACTCAGTCTAACTGTTACAACCGATTCGATGTGATTCAAAATGTTTTGAAAATTACCAAAAAAACAAAAAACAGGCCTCAATTCTTGACTGGTCGGTCCAACTGAAAAAAAAATGTTCATAAAAAATCGAGTTTAAATACACTATCTGCGAGGATTAAATTAGGAAAAGCACGGCTCCACGAAAGCGAAATGAAATAAGAGCATTAATATATGCAACGACGAGTCGCTGATGCTTTTTCAGATCGCAAGTTGCAAGAGCCACGTCATTTCGTACAGAGTCCGAATCATTCCTTCTCTCCTCTCTCTGTCTTTCTCTTATTTATTAATGAGTCGAGAGTTGAGGGAAGAACTCTAACACTGTTTTCTTTGTGCCTTATAATTATTTCCTACACTGCTTCTTTTTAGATCTTCAAACTTGCATGCATGGAAATTTCTAACGCGTGCTACCAGGTACACCAATCGTTCACTTTTCTAAGTTCTTGAGGTTTCTCATATATCTTACACTGGTCTGGACTCGAATATACAACCATGCATGCTTCCTGCAATATCACATGTAGTTAGTTTCTGACGAATTTGATGATCCAACATGAGATTTTTTTTTTTCCTACAATGAATATTTCTTCTGCTCTTGTATTTTCAGAACAATATCAGTGTTCTTCTTTATATCCATTTTAAGTTTTCCTGTTTGGGAAAAGAAATTCCATGTCCATCTAGCTAAGTTTTGAAAGTCTGGTGCAAATGGTGTCTGTAAGAACTTTAAGATAGAAAAAAAAATTGATCTTTCCTCTTGATCAGCTAGCCTTAACAATGTTAGAGCAATGATCAGAAAGAACTATGTCTTCTAAAACTACAAATTAAAATCATCCTAATTCCTAAACATCATGGTAATTCTCCCCTCAGACAATGGCAGCAGGACATGGAGTCGAGGAAACAGCAGCGAGATGCGCTAAGACCCAACAGCTAGAGCGAGCACAAGTGAGAAAACTGCGGCCTGCTCCCACAGAGCAAGCCCTGCAGTGCCCTAGGTGTTCCTCCATCAACACCAAGTTCTGCTACTACAACAACTACAGCCTCTCGCAGCCGAGGCACTTCTGCAAGGGCTGCAGGAGGTACTGGACTCAAGGAGGCTCGCTCAGAAACGTCCCTGTGCGTGGTGGTTGTAGAAAGCACAAGAGACATCCATCTTCTTCATCATCATCATCCTCCTCTTCCAAGAAGGCATCATCGGAGCAGGATCTCAGTAGCAGCATCACTGCCCCAGTCCCTCCACCAAACTTGTATTTTGCTGGCCAGCCACCGACCGAGCAGTTGGTGGGCACTAGTGGTTTTCTAGATATGCTAAGGAGTGGGTCGGTGGACAGTGCTGCTGCTGCCCATGGCAGCTTTGGCAGCGCCTACTGTAGTGGGGAGGAGACTGCAGAGTTGTGGTTCGAGAGTACTCAAGCTGCAAGCCCTTCCACTATCAACAACCACCTGACATGGCAGGATGCAGCAGGGAGCATATTGTTGGATTGCAGCTGGAGTGGTAATGCAGCTGTTGGCAATTCTTGGCAGGGGTTGATCAATAGCTCTCTGCTGTGAATTAATCAAGCCAAAAGTTATATATATATATATAGTTTTTGTGGTTTTGGGATATCAAGTTGTGTGTTTTGGATCAGACTCATATTGTCATGCATCCTTTGATATTAATTACTACAAGCGTTTGTCAGGTGAACATTTTATGTGAGATTGAATGATCGAAATGATGAGATGTCCATCATAACATGTTCATGATTATTTTTCTTTTAATCTGAAAAAATTCTCATATATTGATTCACATTCCACTGTTAAGCATCAACTATGTACCTTCCATTGGAAGGACTTTTCAGAATCCACATAATTATGTTTGTAATAGAGTTATATCATCTTGTCAATAGTTGTAGGCCCATGTGTTTAGTCTTGGGGTCTCTCTTATTAGAGTCGGATGGTCAATGTGTGTTCTCTTATAGGTGGTCTTTTACATTCAAATAATCTTTAAAGTAGATATTTCCACAGCTACCCAATTTAGCAGGTCGCCTATGCTACACTGCTTATTCATGTCAAAACACAATCGAACACATGATAGACTTGTCTATAGATTTGATCAGGATACAGCTTGTAGTCTAGTACAATATTTTAACAACTTAAATGATTTTATTGTTAATCTTCACAATGTTAAATCAGGACTATGTACAAAAGGTTTCAATCAGTTTTTCATTCAACGTCATATTAGATTTTGCATGTATTGACAACAGTGTATTTGCCATCACATTATGAATAAGAGAGTCATTACAAAACATAGATCTTTGCAATAACTATATGTCAGATTATGAAATACTTTCTATGTGATGGTATCTAGTGAGAGAATGTATGTACTAACTACAATGACCCTCCAACAGATGCATGTCCTCACAAATACGGTTAAAAACATCTACAGTAGTTATTTTCTGTTTTTGTTGTGTCTTCAATAGTTTCCTACATTTCTACTTTTTTTTTTAATTTTTTTGCTTCCTCCTGCAGTGCTCACACCCACTATCTTCTCTTTCCCACCAGCCACAACGATGAGACTTCACCTGCTTGACTGCATTTGAGGAGCCTCCTACATTCGACATTGCCGCAGCCTACTACTAATTATGCAAGCATATCTAGACCTCCCCATTGCCGATCCTCTGCAATCATTTTCCGAGAATAAATCTTATGCAAAACCATTTTCCAAGTACAATCTCTGGGCTTGTGAAGAAAATTGGAGTTAGTTTAGGGAGAAAAGAAAGGATCATTGGTTGATGGGAAGGAGAAGAAAGGTGGGCATGAGATAAATGATACGTTTAACTCTCAATCATTTTCATTACCTGTCATGCCACTGTCATTCTCTATCATTTTCATTACCTCGTCGCTTCATGCTCCTCAAAGGCTGCCATCCTCCCTCCCCACTTGCCGTATATTCTATGCATCCTCAATTGGTAATTTTTTTTATTTTCATCGTTGAATGTTACTTTAACTTGGTTAATTATTTTTTTATGTATCCTCAATTGACATCGCATTTTGCCACTTATATATCCTCAATTGCAGCCCCGACGAGTAGTTGGATAGTGATTTACCATTTAAGATCAAGGGGTCAAATTGTGGAGCTACTCGGGAGTAATTCCTTGCATCCCGTCTAACCCACCCTCATTCATCTGATTTACATCTTTCATATTGATTCTTAAATGGGCTGATGGGGATGAATGAATCACTATATCTTCAATATCATTAGTTGAGCTATCATGTACATCTCGACGTCACAGCGTGCTTGACGCATCTCATCGTCACTGCATGTTCGAGGGCAGGCATGCCCACTTCCTCACAGTCGCCACTCTTCCCTGCCATTGCCTTCCACATGCAAGAATTCTCACATAGTATTCAACCATATTGAGGGGTGATGGTGCTTGATTTCAGACCAAACAAATGCGAGGAAACTCCTTTCCGATCAGATCCTAAAGAGGGGAGGGGTTTTTCCTTTCTCTTGACAGAATGGTGAATACAATAGATCCGGATACCGTCTAAAGCCAGCTGATTCGATAGTGGAAACAGTTGGCACACATAAAACACCAGTGATGTCCTGAACAAGATGGTCAACGACAATAATTACTAATGAATTGTTTTTATATTTTGTCCACGCATTGAGATACAATCACGTATCCACAATAGAAAATTATTCCTCTTTGCCATTCTAACAGCAGCACAAAAATGAAAGCTTGTAGAGGAGTTCGAGCCATATGTACACATATGGTCCACGATGAACCTGTCTAAGTTGGTCGTGATTTGCTACAACAACAAAAAATAAATAAAAAAAAATCGAAGCTTTTGATCGAAGGCAAATAAATACAAAACCGTATAAGAACCAAAGCATCTAATCAGGTACGTCCTCGGTCTTGTCCATGGCCTTCTTTGCTAGCTCATATCCAGCGAAGTTCATAGCACCAAGAGGTGCAATCCAGAAGAACCTTGGAATAGCTCCCTTGAAGAGGCCTAGAGGACCTTCCTTGTGAAGAATGGAGAATGCCACCATTTGCATTGAGGCTGGAAAACCTGGCGGTGCAGTCATCATTCGTGTCTTCATAACGTCAAAGGGTGTAGTAACCACAGCAGCAAGTCCGCCAGATAAAGCCCCCACCGCAATAGTCTCCCAGGGTTCCAGTTCTCGATTCAAAAGATTCTGTACAGCCTACCAAAGCAATTGAAAGCAAGTGTATCAACGAAACGAACACAAGCTTGCAGAGTTGGCCTAAGAGATGATGCTAACAAAACATAGGAGTAAAAGGCCACCCAGGTAGTATGAGATTTATGGATCCAACATGAACTTAACAGCGGTTGGAATTTATCTACCTTCTTAGATTCAGCATAAAGACACATTCCAGCGACATAAAATGGGACCTCTCGGCAGAGTGTGGCACCAGTCCCACGGAAAAATCCTTTCAAACCATCTCGATGTAAGGTGCCCACAATTGCCTCTCCTACATTATTGAAGATGCCTGCCTGTAACCTCTGCTTCATGACTTCACAAGGGATTCGAACTGCTGTCCCTAAGATTGTGCTGCAAAAAGATGCCATCGATTGCACCTACATTACAATGGACATTGTAAATCTATGTGCCAAGTCAATGCTTATTGTAGCAAAATACTACTGTTCAACGCATTTAGTATAAAGGGATGCCATTTTAGCAAACTAGCAGTGTTGTTAATGTCAATCAGCCATATTTAGTCACAGAATAATAAAGAAAGATCATTTTAAAAGAATATGCACATTTAAGTTGCTGAATTGAATCAATCTCACCCAGGAAAAAAAACGTGTATCCGTATCCCCTATTGTATACCTGGAGATCTTGGAGATTTGGAGCAACATTTATTAGCACAAGCTTGGTTGCTTCAAAGATGCCAGTTCTCAGTCCATGGCTGTAAAAAAATAAAACAAAGATGAATCATGCCCAAACAGATTTAGCATGGAAGAAAGAACTCACCTAGAGAATTGTCCTAGAATTGCTGGAACTGAACCACGATATAGTCCATTAATACCAATTTCGGGTAACTTTGATATGAGCTCTGGAAATGAGAGCGTCGATGCTTGCACACGTGTCTGGTACAGAAGGAAAAAATAAAACATAAACACAGTGCACATTAAAATGCAATAATCATTCCACATCTCCACCCATTGATTCTGCAGAATGGAATAGCAAATACTAGGGGCAGTCTCAAAACAAAACAAAAACAGAGCAACTTGAACAAAAGCTAAAAGAAACATCAAATAATAGTAAAATTTGACATAAAACAAAATGCTACACTGTTCTTTAATTTCAACAGAAAAAAAGTGAATTTATTTGTAATAGAAAATGAAATTACTAATCATTATGCTATACTAATCTATGCTTTGAGTTTTTAGTAGCCAAATAGCATCACCTTCATGGTGTCAATAGGATACAATACTGAAGTGGAAAGTGCACAAGCAAGACCTCCAGCCAAAGCAGACTTAAGAACATTTTCTGTGGATATCTGCACAGGAGGGGGAACAACAACCACAGTAGCTGCTTCAAACCAGATGTTTCTGCAACATGAAATTAAGCAGTTAATTCAGCAACTGCAGAACAATTTCAAGATTCTATCAGGTTAATGTTTGCTAATTAGACTAGGCATAACTGCAAAACTGAAAGACTCAATCAACCAGGAGAATATACAAATTTGAGGTTAAATTTAGAAATTAGAAAACATAATGAGGTCCTGCAATTTAATGCCACAGAGTTAGCAAATATTTTGAACTGCATATGGTTCCATATACTGCTACTGCAAGATTTCTAAAACTCTCTACTTTTGCAATGCTCATATCAGCATTTAGTTTCTTTTTTGTCTGGATCTTTTAACATGCATCAAAGTTAATTAATAAGCATGATGAATATTTTGATTATTATATAATTTGGCATAACACAGAGAAATAAGCATCACATACTCTGTTAAGATTTGTGAAATCCAGTTCAAATCCCAAATGGTTAATCACTTAGGCAGGAACAAAATTTAATCTTAAAATGGCTAAACAGCACAAGACAGCCTTGAAATCAGTGAAGGGGAGCCAATTGAGCACTCTTTTCTTTGTCAGCATGCCCCCAGACTGAGTTGTTTAGCTCTAATACCTTGTGAAGACTCATGAATCTTTGTTCCCAGCCAAATTGGTTAGCTGCATAGGCGGCGGGCACACACTGTAGTTAAAAGGCCTAAGACCTGTTCTTAGATTTGAGTATGTCTGGTATGGATATGGATTTAGGTGTTCAACATAGCACATAATCAATGAGAGGATTAAGAGAAGTGAGTCCAAGTATCAGAACCTAGGACAACAATGAAAATTTGAAATAAGCAAGATGAAACTAACCGAACCCACTGTGCTTTGTTTCAACAATATCAATAAATTATCTACTGGCAGCTCTCACAATTAATTTCTTTTTCTTTGACACATCAAACATTCATATAAAGTTAAAATTCTAAAGAGACACTATCACAAAGAAGAAATTAAAAAAGAAACTAGGAAATATCATTAAACCTAGTGAAAATGTATTATTGATCTTCCTGGGCGTCACCCGAATTTAAGAATGAAAAATAAAATTAACACGGCTGTAAAAATTTACTAAAGCCTTCTGTTACAAGTAAATAATTTTGTGAAAGAAAAATATTAAAAATAAAAGTATCTAAAGACAGAAGCCAACATCTTACAACATATTCTAGTGAATCGCAAGTAATAAGCCCGAAGGCCAATGGTAGCATTAAGAAAGATCTGGTACCAGCACAAAGTCTTCAATATCACAAGTGGGGAAGAAAAACAGAAGATATTAAAAAGAAAATTAAGTCATTCACAAAATATAACCAATATATTTACTCTAAGAGGATGTATCTTCTAGACACTAGAATGTGTGTGAGGGTCTATTTAATTTTGATGGTTTAGATAATATTGTTCCGGGACATAACTAAGAGAAACTGTATACTAAACTTAGGGGGGCAGTACCCAGTGCAAGAAGTTCCCGCCAATGAAGGATGCCAGAGAAGGGTTTATTGTACGCAATCTTACCCTGCTTTGCAAGAGACTGTTTTCTCGAGACTCAATACCGTGACCTCTAGGTCATACGGCAGCAACTTTACCATTGCGCCAAGACAACCTAAACTTAACAAAGAAAAAATTAAGGAATACATGTCAGTCAAATTTATATGAAAAAAGCAATCATCAGATGAGTAGCTAAGCTAAAAGTCTTCTGTTACAAGCAAATAATTTTCAGAAAGAAAAATGTTTAAATTAACTGAAGTATCTAAAAGGTAGAAGTGAATATCTGATAAGATTCATAAGCCTGAGGTTACCAGTTGTACGAGGAAAGATCATCATGAAGGAAAATGAAGTCATCAATATTGAGAGGCACAATTCAGTATATTGGAGAAAAGGTACGAGCGAGGATTCTAAAGTTTTTAACAAACCCCTCCCTTGTCCCCTCCTCATTCCTAACCACTCGCCTATAGGTAATCTACAAAATGGAGCCTGTTCTACACTTACATTCCATCACTCATTCCAATAGATATAAAAGGAATATTTAGGTCATCATATAATATAGCCAATATATTGAATCGGTGCATCACAACAATGTATCATCTAGAACCTAAAGTGTTCATATTAATTTTGGTAATCTAGATAATATGTTTGAGTGTAGTACCTAGGATCATCTTCAAGCCTTTCTGAAGGAAGCAAGAGCATGAAATTACGGAAGTGACTGTATGAAATTGATCCCTCACTGCCCACATTGAGATAACGCATCATAGAAATAGCATTATCTTCACCGGCAGGAAGTCCTGCATCCCTTAGTGATGCCAATATCTGATTCTTTTGCAGTGTTCCAGACTTGTTAAGGCATAGGCTTGTATATGCTCGAAGAATTTTTGGCTCCTTCTGCTCCATTAAGGACAGAAATTGTTTCCACCCAATTGATTTTGAAAATAAGTTACTTCTTGTACGTTGCAGAAAGTCTTTGGCATATCGCTTTGGCAGTTTTCTCTTCTTCATTGCAATTTCAAGGTCTTCAAGGTTAACTTGGCCATCGCCATCTCTATCCAACTCCTCAAAAAATCGCCTTCCTGCAGAATGGTACAAGAAACATAGCATCGAAATGTGGTTTTATCCCCAGAGACATCAAAAGCCATTAAATATCAGTGAAGTTGACCAGCAAAGGATTCTTCTGTTATATTTTATCAGGCTCAACCAGTCTTTGCAGCTTTAAATAACAATTGGCAAATCTAACTCTCCGGATTCCAACCACATTATTCTAAATTTTGGCACATCATAACAAGTCTAAATTTCATTGTTATTTAAGCATTTGAATAGAACATCTGAGTTGTCAATCTTCTGAAACCAAATTAACTGGAAGCTTACGTAATTCATGAAGTAGCCATGAATACAAATTAAAAAAAAAAAGACTCTGGTGCACAAAAAGCTCCTGCCAATGCAGGGTCTGGAGAAGGGCCAAACTACATTGGGTCCATTATATACGACTTTCCTTGCATTACAAGAGTTGTTTCCATGACTCAAACCCGCTACCACAAGGTCACGTAACAACAACTTTACCGTTGCACAAAGGATCCCCTTCCACTCAAGAATACCAATTGCAAGTGACAAATTTCATTAATATTCTTGATGGGAAAATAGTAAAAAAGATTTTTTTTTTTTTTTGAAAAATTACAAAATAAAACTTATGTTGCTTTAAAGGGAGGCAAAAATTCAAGGGGAGTGGGAACAGAACTTGCAATTTTTATCCGTGTCAAAAAATGAGGTGTGTGTAACTTGCAATTTTTACCTTTTCTAACAACTTGCAGTCTCAAAGATGATGCTTAATATCATTAGAGAATGATTTATTCACTGAGTGCAAGTAACAAGTAAATCGGTCTAAAGTAAACCACGAAATTAAATCTTGTAATTGACATAAAGCTTACATCATCTTTTACTTCTAAGGAAGAAAAAAAAAAAGCACCCTTTTATCCATGTTGTCAAAAGAACACCCCACTCTCAAAAATTATCAAAACAATGCCTATCTATAATTTTCTATCCAAAATACCCTTCTACACTCCACCTTAGAGCTGTTTTGTACAAAGCAAAACCCCGAGCTGTTTTGTACAAAGCAAAACCACCTTAAGAGTTGTTTTGTATAAATCATCACCACCTTCTAGCTACTTTGGTCAAAGCAACTCCAAGGTGGAGTGCACAGAAATATTTTGGGCAAAAATTATAAGTGGAGTGCTGTTTTGATTTTTTTTTTTTTTTTTAAGTGGAGAACTTTTCTGATGATAATGATTAATAAGGGGTGCTTTTTTGATTCTCTGCTAATAAAATTAGAGCTTATTATATTCTGTTTGTCTAGAGTGGAAAATAGCAAAAGTAATAACACCTAATCACAATCAGAATCAACCAAGGGAAATATTATTTGAAATACAATTGATTCTCTGCCAATTAAGGTCTTTTTCTTGATTCTACAACATGATAATAACATCTATGTTATGGTCCATCATTAGATAAGGATGCAGTTTATATTGGTCCAATGCTCCAGTGGAATAATTATATGGTAAAGAAACCATTAATTATCCTAGTATTACCTTATAACTCAGTTGCATTGTGATAAAAGAAGGGAATATACTGTTCTACAAAACCTTGACAACTAGGAATACTAAAAAAAATTACCTTCTGTCTCGGTGTAACTGAAGAAGTCCTGCACTGAAAACAATTTCTTCTTGTCAGGATGGTCGGTGGAGGATTTTCCCAACTGAGGTATAAACTCAATCAATTCGGTCAGAGAAACAGTGGAAAGTGTAGATTTTAAGCGCTCAACATATGACAATGGAATGCTCAGTAAATCACTGGCAATCTTCTGAGGAATGTTAGTTGTAGGCCCCTCCTTATTATCACCACAGTCATGATTCTCACCGTTGTCTTTGACAGATGGCGCATCCTCCACCAGAGTAACAGGTACGCCTCTAACCCTTGCAAAACTCAGATTCGAAAGAAATCCATCAAAATCTGCTTTCTTTCCGTTAACTAATCCCTTTATTATTTTCAAGTAGTCAGACTCTGGAGCTTCTGAAGCTGCTAGATGATCGAAGTTCTTCGTGTTGTTCCCTTGGAAACCCCAATTAAACATTTGGAGATTCTGACCCAAACTGTCCAACGCAAAGCAAAGAATCAATTGGACAGGCAACGTGTCTCCCTCACCTGCAGTTTTCTCGATTTCATCCCAAAACATGATCTTGAATGACCTTTTCCCTCTTGCTTTCGCACGCGAAGGGTAGTCATCGTCGCGACGTTGCTTCCCGAAACACTTCCTTACTGATTTAAGCGGCTTCGGGAACGCCTGCA
>JBBPFP011156261.1:0-23846 GCA_037974795.1 Kaempferia galanga | reverse complement strand
TCAATTAAATTATTTTATATTGGAAAAAAATTTTAAATAATTAAAGCTATCGTCTAGCCGGTGAAATAGAGGCCAGAAGCAAACCCTCATATTTCTCGAAGTGTATCTGATAGTCCCAGGGTTGCGTTGTATTGGTTAAAATTGTCAAATCAAAATCAAGTAGTACGAATCGATTTTCGACGATGTTGGCCTGATCAGTCTTGATTAACCGTTTTTCGGATAGCTTAAAACCCACCGTGTGGCCTGGGTGCCCGGATCAATGTATTATCTACAAAATCAAAGTGCATCTGGTAAGCGATTCTTCAAAGGTTAATACACTGAGGTGTCCTTCATAGCTCATAATTATGTGAAGCTGTAAAATGAGATAAATTATAAGATTAAATTATAACGGACCCCTAAATTAATTAGGGGTGAGAGGAAATTTTTATCTCAGGGCATGCCTCTGTTGACAATTGATGGCTTATCTTATTATAATACATCTGTCACTCTCTGACCAACTGAGCATCCATGAAACTTCAGACTGACTTCATAAACCAACACAAGATCTTCAAAATCAGCAACTTAAATGAAAGTTTGTGCATCTATTTTTTTTTCTTTTCCGATTTTTTGCTTTTTTTCCTTCTTGAGAAATCGATTTCCATGATATCACTTACATAAATGTGCATGGATAGAAAGAAAAGCCATAGTTGAGACAGCATCTGCATTTCTTCAGAGGATGTGCAAAGATCGCTGTATGTCCATTTATGCTTCATCGGGAGAATATTTATCATCCTGATGCATAAACTGTAAGCTAATTGTCACTTTTCCCTTTGGAGAAAAACCGACTAAATCCACGGCCATGCTTCTCAGGCAAAGCACTCGGAGAAGACGATCCAGGTGACCAATACAGTCGTTGCTTGGAGTTGATAGGTGATTTCAGAAGATGACTTGCTTCAGTGTCTGATAGGCTAATCGAAGAGGGAGACCCATCCAAGGGAAGCTTATTTGCAATTGTTGGTGTGCTTCCTGTCCCGGATACCGAGTGTGTCATTTTGTTTAAGGCAATAGGAACGGGTGCATCTTGATTATTTATTTGATGTATAGCGTTTGGAGAAAACTCCAGCTTCTCTGTCGGCGGCCGCAATGCTTGCAATTGCCTCCCAAGAAGAAGTATGGTTTCTTGGCACTCAAGCAGCTTCTCTGCTGCTGCTGATATTTCTTTCTCCTGTTAGAGAACCATAATAAAGCTATGAGATCTGGGAAGAGGTGTACTAGTTGCATTTCTTTGCTATTTCTTTCTCCTAACAAATTGTTCTTGATAAAATGGTACACATGAGGGTGGATTTGAGATGGATATTGGGGCCATGCTTCCTTAATTCTCAAAGACAGATGCATCTTGTTTTGTTGTGAAAATTTTGTAGGTTAACACAAGCATCAAGCATAAAATATTCAAACATCAAATTTATGGCTGTTTGTTTGTCCACTAAAGAAAATGAGTTAAACCTGTTATCCAATTTGAAAGACATGAACCTGACATATGAGGACAAAAGAATGACTAGATGCTTCGCAAAATTATATTTTGGCTAGTTTCAAAGACATATATTATGGTCCCAAGAGGCCAGAGACTGATATGTAGTTGGCAATCTCATCATTCAAAAGAACATTAAAGAACAAGAATATAACTCAGAGAATGAACAGGAGCGCACATTACCTGCTTTGTAGCGGTATCAATATCAGAATGTGAGGTTCTTGTGTCTTTCGCATTCCTGTATTTAACAAAGAAAAAGATGAATTCAGAAACTAGAATTAACAACTAAATCTGTCGAGACCAAGTAAACAAATAAAATTTTCATATTCAACAAGTGAAATATACATAATCTCTAACCTCTCAATTTCCTCTTGAAGATCTTTCAGTTTAGCTAAATCATCTTGATGAAATTTCCTTTCTACCTGAAGCTCATTGTTTAAAGTTTGAACTTCTATATGTAGTTGGTCGACTTCAGCTTCTAATTCATTTGTGCGTGACTCCAGCAAATTATAGGACTCAGTCATACACTTCAACTGAGTTTCAGACAAGCTGGTTGATCTTTGGCTTGCAGCCAATTCAGATTTAAGCATTTGCAGCCTCTGTTCAGTCCCAACAAGCTGAGTTTTTGTCTCTTCCAATAATTCAGTACAATTTGAAAGTTCAATTTGCGCATTTTCTTTTTCCATTTTCATCTGTTGAAATTCCTCCAAGGCTAGTTTACTCATCGTGTTCTTTTCTTCTGAGTTGTTGCCATTAGTCCCTTCAATCTCTGGATGAGAAGAAGATTGAGTTGAAGCATTAAAATTGCCTGAAAGATTTTCATCTATTGGTTCTTGGTGTGTCACTCCATTCTCCAGTAATGTTACCTTGTCTATACAATCTGAACTATTGCCCTCCCAGTCAGATCCCGTACCAAATGTAATTCTTAAACCCATTTTACTGGCTTCGGATAAAACATGTGACAAAGCACCAACAAGGCCACTCAAACTCTCGTCATCCTCAATAATTTTCTTGGCAGAATAAGAAAATTGTTGGATTTTTTCAGTTAGTCCTCGAACATCAGATGACCTATACTGTGGTTCTGTGGCTTCTTTACCAAGAACTAATACAAAATTATGAATCTCAGATAATGCATTCTTTAGCCCCTGATTTAAGAAATGTTTATCATCAGGGAATGCATTGTTCTCTTTCTCAGAAAAAATGCTGATACTAGTAGGCTCATACATGTCGCTATTGATTGGCTTATTATTGCAAGAAGTATCTAAAGTATTGCTTTCTTTGATGACACAGCTCACAGAGTGCCCAGATAAATTTTCCTGTGTGTCTTGTATAATGTATCTTATATCATCAAGAACTCTAGCAATGTCAACTTCCTGAGGCAGCGATTCAAAAATAGAAACAATGCTTGATTGAAGTTTTATCAAGGGAGAACCAAGTTCATTCCTTTCAAATTCTTTTCTAATATCGGGAAAGAAAAGATTTTCTCCCTTTCCTGACATCAGCTGTTCTGTGTTGGCATTATCCTTGTGAACATCTAATATATCAACATCAGAATTTTGAGTTTCCACCATATCGAACTCATGGGAAGTAATTGTGGCACTCATGTCCTTGGACTTCGATGTCAAACAAGCTAATTTCTCCATCTCTAGAAAATCATCCATAAGTTCCAGATTAGTCTCTTGTTCTGAACTGAATTGTGATAGGTCTGGCAATAATGTTGTAGCCAAAGATTCAGAATTAATTGTATCCACATCTGTTCCATCTTCAGACATGTAGGTGCAGGGTTGGGGGTTGTGTTCATATTGTCTTAAGGTAGAGTCGAAAGAGATGTCAATGCCTGGTTTTGGTGAGATCTTCTGCTGGCTCAAAGACAGAAACTGTGATTCAACACTCTTAAGCCTGCTTGCTGTTTTAGCAAACATATTTCTTGTCATCTGTAGCTCACTGTTCCGTTTTGACAAAGCCTCTGTTAGCATTTTTGTTTCTTCCTCAATTGCGTTTAAACGAGAAGTAAGAAATTCATTTTCCCTTTTTAATGAGTGGATGTTATCAGAAGCATAATCAAGAGTTGCAGATGACATGAGATGTGGGCTAGGATTCCTAGAAGGTGACCGTTTCAGTCTACTCTCAGCATGGTCATGGCCTAAATTCTCAACTTCTAGCTTCATTTGTGCCAATGCTGCAGGGCCTGGAAGCTTTTTCCTAACAAGACCTCGTAACCTTTGGCACTCTGCTTCCAACTTTGATATTTTTTTGACATCCTCCAAATGCTGCTTGTTGGCCACATCAGCAGACTTTATGCTCATATTTTTCTCTTCACTCCGAATTTCAAGCTCCTTAGAAATTACATGCAGCTCATATTTCAGAGAACGAATTTCCTTTTCACAAGATTGAATATTGCTTTTCAACAATTCAATTTCAGTGTCAGCTTCTATTTTTTGATTGTTGACTTCCACAAGGATATCTGATCGCTCTTGAAGAGATCTTGAAAGTGTATCATTTTCAGCAAAAGCTCTAAGTAGTTCCTGTTCAAAATCAGCTAGTTTTTCATCAAGCTCAGTTTTGAGCTTTTCCCATTGCTTGGTTTTGGCAAATACCACATCGTGTAGTTTTTCTTCACTTTCTTGCTTCACATTCCTTATCTGCTTCATGCACTCTTTCAGGGCACCATCAAGATGAGATGCACGCTCTTCAGCTGTAAGCTTCAACAGAGTGACAGATTCCAGTTGATTTTTCAGCGCAGAGGATTCAGTTTCAGCTTTTTCCCAACCTACATTCATGTCCTATCAATACTCAAATTAAAAGAACAGGGAAAAAAAGCGAAGATGTTTCAGATTGGTTCCTGAAGTTTGATATTGTCTCTTGAATTTTACTTTTTATAATTTAGCCTTGAAGTTTGTATTTGAGTTCCAACTTGATTAAAATGGCTATAATGCTATTACTCTTAGCTATGACAAACTTATATAATTGAAATTTTTGACATTAAAAACTAAACTATAAACTTCCGAGGCTAATATTAGGCTTTTGCATATTCAACGGCCCAAGTAATAGTAGAATCAAACTTCTAAGAGACCAATATGAAATTTTCCTACAAAGGTGGAAGGTTCTGCATAATTAATTACAAGACGGGCACTTAGAGTATTCCAGAAGAACCAAAACTAAGACAACTTTGAGTATTTTAGTACTCGTAGCAAATCAATGAGCTTCTCACCAAGAAATGTTCTAGAAAATGCCCCAAGGAAAACAAGACTCAACATTGTAAGCTTTGAATTGTGGTGCATATATTACCAAGGCTGTGTACTCATTTTGCTATAATTATTAAGCTAAGATTCCTTTCTCAAGAGGTCAAGCTATTGAGATAAGTGGACATGAATCTTGACATGTATGTGAGCCTATGTAACCGGGATTTGGATATGAGAAAGTCTGGATATAGGTTCCTGACATGATTGTTTCTAAACATTTCTTCACTTAACAAATCAAGTGTCGGTGTCCATCTTTGTTTCTCAGGTAAGGATAGATCATACATGAAGAGACCAACAATTGGGGATGAGAGAAAGCCCTAATTAAGTGCCTAGATGAGTGCTTCGCTCTCTAGTCTCATCCATCACATACACCAGCATCAATCACTTATTCAATATTTACCCATATTTATCATGTTCCAACTTATCCTTCAGAAGGCCACCTTAATAACATGCATTTTGTTGGATGGCGTAGTCACAAAATTATTCTTGTATAATGATGCAGGGAAGAAATTAATACCTAAAATGGCTTCTTCAGAAACTTTAATGTGTTGTTTGACTAGATTATCTTTAGTTGTTATCTCATTTTCTGCTGCAGATAATTTCTCATTTAAGATCTTCACTTGATCTTCCAGATCAATCAAGTTTGCATATGTCTCAGCAGAAATTTGTACATAATTAGTGGTGCCGTTGACATCCTGTAAATAAAGCAAAGTGACACAAGTGAGCAAGTAGGATGAAAGAATCAAATCAATATGATGAAGCAATTAGCTTAGCTCAGAATTTACAAGGAAACATGAAGTTCCACTACCAAAAATCTAGAAATCCTCCAATAGTGAATTTTGTACCATATGGAAGATGTATATGTGAATGTGAACAGATGTCATCTTTTAACATGGATATATAATATTTTTCTTATGGAATTGTGCTTGTGATGGTTTATCAGTTCCAAAGATGAAATCCACAAATAGTTGGATAGACGATGATGGTGATGGTTGTAATGGTGGTCAGTACATATGTGAAAAGGCACTTCTTGGCAGTCCAATGTAAAATACATATATGAGACTTGGATTGTGGAAGTATCCATATTCACAAGAGCAATATACATAATCGGCATATCTTGATTGCGAACTATGCTGATTGCACCCTTGGGTTTAGATTCTAATATTGATTAAAATAAATAAAAAGGCAAAACAAACAGATGTGATCTGCCCAATTTTGTGGTGTTAGACAAAGCTGCAAAGGAGCTGGGAGTAGTTACCACCTTTTCAGATGACTTCTTCTTCCAGGGCCAACTTCTCCGATCCATCACTAACTAAATTGCTGATCACCACTGTTGTCAAGTTGCTTTAGTAAGCAGAAGCATGATGGATTCTAAATCTTGAAATTGGAATGGCACAATTAGGATGATTATTGTCATGGTGTGAGCTGCAAAATCAAGATTGCAAAACAAAAAACTAGAATAACTAAAAATCTTAATGATATTTACTGAAAGTTAACAGAAGAAAAGTTTTCACATAGCAAAAAAAAAAATTCAGAAAGTGACACCTTCCTTTTTCAAAAAACAAATCTAGAAGGTAATAGTCCTGATTTATCTTCACAAAGTAATATATCAGAGCAAATTAGAAACAAAACATGTTATACATGAAGGCCCTTTTGGAGTCAAAAACCATGAGATGATCATGCAAGTAATAATACTTTGTAATCTGTGTTGTTATCTACGGTCCAGTTGATGTCAGAAATAACTACGCATCGTCATTAAAATCCTCAAATCAAACAATGATTGAGACTCATAAACGGGAATAAAGAGGATGATAAGCATCATGCACAAGCGTCCTTAAGAAGTCGTGGATCAATGCAGGTTTGTGACTGAGGCCCGCAGGATGACAAGTTAGGAAAGAAAAATTAAGAAGGTGCGGCTATTTGAAAGACTTCCACGGTCACTGTAGCAGAAATGGACCAGGAGTAGTTGAACTCCATTAAAATTGCGTGGGGCGTGAGGTGTTATTGACTTGGACAATCAATTAAAGTTTTCCAGTCTGGAAGTAGAAGGTAGGAACCATACCCTGCGTAGATTAACATTCACATACCTGCCCAAAGAAAGAACGCAGCAGAAGCAATCCCTAAACAATAACTTAAAGAAAGCGACCAGCTCATGGCGTTACTTGTATTTCTCACTTATCATTTCACAATCGTTCTGTAAGAACACAAGGGTTTCTGCTTGCTTCATGAATTTCAAAGCCTTTAGTCGAGACAAAAATAACTGATTTTTTTATGGATAAGAGAAAAAAAACGAATTCCAAGTCGAAGTCTGTTCAAAAGTTATCCAAAGGAAATATTTCTTTGCCCCCTTTCGGTTAAAGCGACCAATAATCTGATAACAAGACAAGTTAGGGAAGGGAACAAGAGATACAGGCATCACAAAAGCCGAATAAAACCCAACAATCAAATCCGTCGCATACCTGATGAAATGTAGGTAGCTGCTCGATGCGAATTCCAGCACCAGATTTGGCGAGAAACTATCCTTTTCTGCTTTTTCTGCTGATCCTTCGCCTTCCGCTTTTGGATTCGGTATGGGATGAATAAAATCCGGCGCCGGAATGCGGATGGTGGCAGTTGCAGCTTCGCCACTTCCTTCGCAGCTTCCTCCGGTCGCTGCTACAAGTTCCCACAACAAGAACAGCGGCTATAAGAGACAGAGTTAAATGCGCATCCAATGCCACGTACCTGTACACCCACTACGCTGTTCAATTTCAAGTGTGGTATGTGTAATCGGTTTTACCCGTTGACACAGATATTTCAAAAGCAAGAAAAATCTAACGTGACCCCCAAAGTTTAGAAAATCATCTTCCAACACATGCAGTTTATAAAAACATATCAATACTGACATACAAAGTTTTCGGATTGAAGTGAAATTTGTTCTTTTTCGAAATAAGTTTCAGATCGGACGGCCCAGATCACCGGCCAGTGGAAGTCGGTTACCTAGTCTATTTTCTCCGGTCATTTTTTACGATATCCTTTCACATTGTAGCTTCGTCACCCCTTCCACGGTCGGCGGGATTCGCCGGCGTCCGATCGGCTTTGGACAGCGACCGCTTTCGGAGAGCGAGACGGCCACCGACGGAAACGTCCTGGGACCCACCCAGAGTTAGCCTGAAATTAAACATCTGCCATCGTCCAATCGACATCAGACGGTTAACTCGTTGATTGAATTGGGATGGGGCCTATAGTCGCATTCAAGGTCGGCCTGCACGATTGGAGTAATGATCGCAGGCAAGCATGTGAAATGAACAGCTGCGAAAAAAATATGCAGTCGAAGCAGTTGCGATGTAATTGTACACAACAAAATAAAAGGCAGTTTGACCAACATGGTGGCAAATGGAATCAATCATCACTTCATCATAAAACAAAATTGCTGACATGTTTCTAGAAAAAAAAAAGATACCAATAGTTGTTTGCTAATACGAATCTAAACAGGTCAGTCTTCATGTATTAACTTTACTAGAACACAGGCACCGTCTAAATAAACCTCAAATACAAGACTGATAGAACTGACTATTTGAAGCTGGGCACTTGTATCATTCTCAGTTTGTCTTGGTTTTAGTCGACGTTGAAGCAAGGTACGAGAGAGTCCGATGACCTGTGAAGACGAGGAAAACTCCAAGAAGACCAAGGAGCTTCAGAGTTGTAAAGAGATCAAACTGTTGCAGAAAGAAACGTAACAGTTAGTGGATGACAAATGCAGCTCAGAGCAAAGCTGTAAGACAGCCATAAAGCACCTTCAACCAAAAGAGGCCGTAGAGTAGCAGAGTAGCAGCAATGCCAGCATGGAAGAGTATGGACGACAAAGCAGGCAATGATGAGGAAGGGAAGCCCTTCAAGTTTACTCCCAGAGTTAGCAACTGCACAGGCATCAAAATGGAAGAGACGGTGGTCAATTAAACATGTACATAATTCTTTTAAAAGGACAATTTCGAGTGTCTATAAACAAAGCACAAAAATTGCGTAATTAGATTTGAAGATCTCTTTTGTTTGAGTCATAGTTATGAAACTCAACCCCTGCAAGCCTGTAGAAATAGAAAACCCAGGAACTGGAGAAATTGTCACTCTGACAAAACTTAGACAGGACAAGCATGGAATCCATGTTGAACCGATTGCCCTGGCTGAGTTTGTGCAAAACTGAACGATATATACAAATGCTAAAAAAAAGGTCATTAAGTCCTAGGCTGTTAAAAATCAAGTCCTTAACCTATATAACAATGAATTATCACATTTGAGAAACACCACCCCTTTAGTATCCACTACTGGTAGTAGATTTGCATCACTACTGACTAGCACCCCACACTTTGCACCAATTATCCTCATCCATCCGTAGTCGCTGGCCAGTATCCATGAACCTTGAAAATCATAAATAGGCAGACATGGAAATGATGAGCTTTGCAACAATACCATCTACTGCCATCAACCATTGCAATCGAACTCCCTCAACACAATTCCTAATCCATCATCAGGGCCACCTCCAACAGCATCAGGTACTGACTCCCCTAGGGTTCATTCCTTTAGGGAATAAGTTCCTCTCACTTAGGAGGCCCCTTAGTACCGTGATTTACCTCCCTTCCACATGGTCTTGGGCAGGCAGTGGAGGGGCACTTGGGGTGAGTGTTATCATCATTTTGCATCACAGGTACTGAATGTCACTTTCCAGCTATTGTAACACTGTAACAAGATGCTCGACTTGTTCTCTATCCATCGCCAGGATTTAAAGGTGCATCACTACCAAGTTTCTGTAGTGTAAACAATCCTTCAAACTTCCTCAAGCACGCAGTTTTCAACAATGTTGTAACCTTTCTGAAGTGTAGATCTTGCATCTACTATAAAGTGATATTCTTCTGGGGGTTAGGTTTCAAGCTTTCATCTTTTGGCAAGATGCATTTAGCTTATGAATTTTTCATGAAAAGTGAAAAAGTTATCATGCACTAGCTCTGTTATATATAATTCTATGAGATATCTGTGAAATATTGTTCAAAAACGAAGGACCAAACTCACCCCTATTAGAAACCCTCCAAGTGGTAAAAGGGTAAAGCCCAAAAACGCAAAAGAGAGCTCCTTTGGTGGTCTCTTCTCTGGAGTCCGGAATATGTGAAATATCTCCTGCTTTGGCCCAAATCTTGAGTATCGATCAACAGATTGTGGAGGACGTGACACCTTCTCTGGTGGATCTGGTAAGGCCAATTCAATGTGGCCAACGATGTGGAGGAATGAGTTCTCCTGCACGATGACAAAATATTTGGCACAAGCTACATCAAGAAAGTAATCATTTTATAATGTTTTTTCAAGAAAAATGATGGTACCATAGCAGCATCTCCAATGGCAAGTTCAATCTCATATCTACCGGAAAGGTAATAAATTTTTTCCAGGAGTGCAAGGAAATCCTGCAAGAACTGCAGTAATAAGAACCATTCCAATAGCTAAAAGAATCTATTTACATCTATCTTCATTGTCTTATTATGCTTTCAGAGAGGTGTTAAGCAACTGATTTGATCGGTATATTTAGAACAATATTAGTTACAAAAATCCAACTTCAAGTATGAAGAAACCAACTAACAAGTTGTATCTTATACTGCCTGGCAGAACTCTCCAATTGAAAGATGTGTTCAACTTTGCTTTCATGCCTCAGCTTTATGTATACCTGTTACCGATTATTTTCCCGTGAGAATAAGAAGCAATTGCATATTGCATACAAACAAAATTCTATTTTGCATATATGAGATTACCATAAAGGTTAGCTATAAACCTGATGTGGCTTAAAAGTGTGTCCAAGAGGAGTGACAAGTTGAAAGCTCAAGTGCATCTTCTGAAGATGATTTGCTACTAGTGAAACGCTGTCAAGCTTTGAGAAATCTAATCTGAGGAAGCATGAAAATTCATGAATTCTTACATTGGTAACACCCTAGGAATTACTTAAGATTGACTACGAGAAAGAAGAGATAGTTAGCATTAACATTACCAAAATATATACGCAGCAGTAAACTTATAGAAAGACGACCATGTACCAGTAAAAACAGACTAAACTTATTACAAAAACGTCAAAGCTTTTGCTTGCCTATCTATACATAAATGAAGAAATACAGCTAGCAACTTTTTGGGTAAAGAAATGTAATGACCTCATTATGAGTGCCTTACAGAAGCATAAGAGTAATTTGGACAATGCTAGGAGAAATATCTGCATCCAATCTAAATAAAATCCCGATCCTTATAAAGCTAAAAATGAGCTGCTTAAGGGAAAATGAAATAAGTAGAGATTCTTCATTAGCATTTACCATCATGAGCCAAAATACATAAGCAGTAAATTATACCAGCTCTAGTCACGAGCAGGCATACAATTTCATGGACTTGTTAATCTCTTAAGACAGATTGTTGGGCTAACAACCACAGCAAAACCACTTTAATTTCTTATCAAAACATCTACTGAAAAGAGAACCAATCTTTAGAAGGTTATTTCACCCACTAATTCTCCATGTAGATGTCACTCAAGAACTACAAACTGAGAAACATATTCTAACTGTTCGTGCAGTTGGCACTAATAATTGAACTTTAGTTTTGATGAATGACAAAGGGTTAAAGTTAGATTCTTTGTGATCTCATCTGTCTACCAAGTGTGTAGGATACGGACTTAATGAGTCTAGAAGACCGAAACACTAGGCTGAAGTTCAGCTAGGTTAATAGCGGCACGAAGTCCAGATTGATTGAAATCTGGCCAAAGGAAGTCCAGTTGGGTTGAGAACTGGCGGAAGCCCAGATTGGTTGAGATCTGGTAAGAAGTCCTGGTGGGTCAAGGGACCCGACATCAAGGAAATCTACAAGAGGTAAGTGGAGGTAAACAACTGGAGGTGAGATCCAGTAAGGATGCGTTCCATTTACCTCCCTCCATATCCGTGGGATCGACACTAGGGGGGCCACTAAGATAGCGGATTATTTTTTTTCAACAAGGGTGTGATCCCGGTCGAGGAGATAGTAGGCGTCGGTCCGACCTAGAGTTTTAAAGAAACGTAAAATCAGGACCGAACGGTCCAGATACTGTAAAACACATATATTACTCATTTTTCATATTATTACTTATCGTCCTAACTTTGTAGTGCAGGATATCAAACGGATGAAAAGGGGATAAAAGCGCCCGAGGTCCGGGCACCCAGAGGTGGTCCAAGCGCCCGGGCAAGGAGGAAGGCAAACGAGCGACTGGTTGAGGTGCCACTCACTGACTGGCCGGCACACGTCAAGATCCGACACTCAGACCAATCCAGACGCCTGGAGATGGATAAAGTTTCAGGGATAAACTTTTGATGAGGTGCAGCCATGTCAGCGCACTCCAAGCACTCGAGGTGGTCCGAGCACTCGGGGTGGTCCAGGCGCCCAAAGATGGCCTATATAAAGATCTTCGACCAGCAGCTCTAGATCATCATTCGCTATGACTTTCGTACTCGCGTGTTGTTCCTAAAAGAATTATGCCACACCAAAAGGCTGCTCTGACAACCAACGCTCAAGGGATTTCTCTCCTTGTTGTCGGTACCATTTAATTAATTGCTCTTGTAGTAAAATCTTGTAATCTTATTAAAATTGATAATGATTACCCAACGAAAGCACTCAGCCAGTGCAGGCCTTGGAGTAGGAGTCGCCGAAGACTCCGAACCAAGTAAAAGAAATTGGTGTTAGCGCTTGTTCTTGTTCCTTTCTATTTCCGCTGCATGGTTTTAATTCTCGTGATTTTTGAAAAAAGGGACGAACACTATTCACCCCTACCCCCTAGCATCTGTTCGATCCTCCACTACCAAGGGTAAAAATACTACCTATAGAAAAGGATCAGATGCATCTATTCAGAGTCTTAAATATAGGTAGGCTTCACTGATTTTAGCTTTTCTGATATCACATTCAAATATTCAACAAATGCATAATATTTATGCTGCCAACGTACTGCGATATGTAAATGAATGGCGGCCTTTTCTTATTAAAGTGATACGAAAACAAAACATGCATGTACCAAACTGTGTGTGTAATAGAATTTTAAGAATGCATGAGATTACAGAAAATACATGTAAGACAATAGTAGAAAGAAAAACATTTGGGAGATAGCAAGAAAGGTATCAAGCAAAGAAGGTATAAATAATTCTTTGAATTGTTCTCTTTCTTATCTACTTAATGGGATAAGACTTAGTTGGTATTGTCGTCATCTTTCTTACAAAAATTCACCAATAGGAACAGAATGGAAGACCCTACTCAGTGCTATAACGATGATGAGTATTATGGTGCCGGAGTAAAGTACAAGATTGTCATAATTAATCTTGACAAACAGGTAAGACAGTAAAGAAAACAGGAGTAAGATTGACTGGAAGTAGCACCATAGGAAGCAAAATATAACAGACCTGTTTAGATGTAAGATTTCCAAAATTCATAACCACAGGAAATACTCTACAGACGGAACGTGCACTCTGCAGATAGTGGTTGACTAGCTCAAGAATTGCTGGGATATATTCTTACATTATGCTGATAACTTTATTTTAATAAATGAATGATTCACAAGTTCAATCACATTGATTATACCGCTATCTATAAATTTTTGGCTCAAATACTTTCAGTTTTTAGCACCACAGAGAGAATTCAGGCTTAAATACAATTGTTTTCAAATGTCAAAAAATCTAAAATTCATTGAAATATTTTCATAGCAAGAAACTAAAATGCAGTTTTGAATCAAAATGAGAGTCAATCAGAATCTAATAAATTAACACATTTAAACATTTAATATGACATTATGGTCTTACTTTAACAAGCTTGCAGAGGATTCACCATCAGTATCCAAAATGCCAATTTGAGGCTTGTCCACTTTGACGTATCCTGTTAGAAAAACCAGATATTGTGTATGGCTGCCAGTGGCATAGATATTCAAGTTCTCAGGGTCATGAAGTGAAATCTGCAATCAATGTAGTTATGACATGTTATTCTTAGATGATAAATATAAGTGAACTTCACAAAGGGCACACCCAAAGTCAGGAATTTGCTAACGTGAGCCCCAAGTTTCATTTTTCCCCAAAATGGCACACTTCCCCATGTGAATCCTTAAAATACCTGTTAGTCCAAGTCCGGTCATACATAGGAGCCATTAAGGATGTTCGACCCAAAACCACTTTAAAATGCTTAACCATATCACAATGTGAAGAACAAAATTGGAATCAATATCATTGCAAAAACACATCCAGGCTCTTACTTTGTCAGAATGTAAAGGTACGACCAAAATTGGAACAAGTGTCTTCCAAAATACATTCATACTCTAAAAAAGTTCATTAACTAAAATTTTTACAAAATATCTCGGTAGCATGAATTCAATGCAGCCCTTATTTGTCCAAAAAAATAAAGTCAACCCTCTAGAAAGAAAAATAAAATAAAAGGTATGTTGGGTGACAAAAAAAAAAGTGAGATAAAGTGCACTCTTTCGGAAGAAATGAAACTTAAAGCGCTTGTTGGGAAATTCCCTAGTATGGATGCTCCCTTTGGGAAATTTGCATACAAAGAAACATAATACTTAGCGTAACATAATATTTAATTACCTCAAACTTTAACGTATACTTTCCGATATCAATTTTCAGAGGTACAATATCTAAGTAATGGATGTTGTTTTCTTGGTCAAATTGCAGCTCCTACATTTTTAAGAGAGAAACATATTGAAGGTTTAGCTGGCAAAGTAGAAATAACATATTACCATTTTAGATCATCGTGAATGGCATATATCCATCACAATATTATCTAAAAAACTACAGAAAACTATGTAACCTGGTTCTCAATTGTAGGGGTGTTCTTCACCTCAGAAGTGGAGGCGTGCACAAGATTCACTGTTAATGGAGGTGCAGCTGAACCAAATACTGTAGTCACCTCAACCTGAGAGAAGCACAATAGTATTACTGCTTGAATTGTATGATACCACAGTATTATAAGTAATTCCAAAGATTAGTAGTACAATCGCATTAACAAATCATGAAACCCAAGACTGCAAATGCAGCACTTTGGAATATATGTAGTTTCTGTACTTCAAGAGGCAATTAGTGTCTGGTAGTCAAGATACATAACCGAGAAAAAGAATCATTATACATGCAAGAGAAATTATAAGATGCCAATGAAACTTGTGATGGAACATATAGAGTTATAGGCAAACTAAAGCAGATGTATAGACGAGCACAACATCTCATTGCCCTAAAACTGAAAGATACACACTACAGAAGGCTAGAAATAAGAAGATGGCATCTACTCTGACTTGAAGATACTATTTCTCTGGATGTTCAGATATAAAAGGGAAGTAAGGAACATTGTCTCATATATAAATCTTAAAATACTACATCACCAGAACTGAAGAAAATCAAAGAGATTATAGAATAAAAGATACTGTTGCTCTGGATGCTCAAATAACAAGGAACAAAAAATAAAAAGATTGCAGAATAAAACAGTGCAAGATAATCGATTACCTTAAGTTGATCCTTTGTGGTTAAAGAAAGTACAGTAGATGGAAGTGAAAGAATAAGAGGAATCGAGACCCTGTAGCACCCAAAGAATCATCAGTAAGTATCTAAGATATGCAAAAGAACTACTTGTGAGTATAAGTGGAATATACATAGAGGCATGGCTGTCATAACACCAGTTAAAAGGAAATTAAACAACTGATTGCATTTTCACATGCAAACAACTTGATTTTACCATACAGTTACAAAAGTCTTGGTAAGGAAAAATGTAAAAGAGGTAACTAATTCCCGTAACTAAGCGCTACCTTGTTCCATTTGTCTGAAAAAAATAAACATCACTCATGCTTCTTTTTCATAGTAAAAGAACAAAGAAACCAACATAAACATAATTACTACATATAGCCCAAAATCACAGGGGAAAAAGATCTTTGGGATCCCCAAAACTGTAGGAAAGTTCATATGATGGCTAAATTGTGTATCACATGTATAAATACCATTTAGACATGCAACTTTGCATCATTTTCTGTCAGCCAGACGAATCATAGTAAGTTACATCCATGAGATACAGTTGGTGTTTATCAACAATTCAATATGACTATGCAGCAGAGTGATTTTTAGAAAAACAAAGAGTGTTACCAGTTCATATCAAACCGTATTAACTAAGATACAAAGATCAAAATTGCACTGAAATGATGGACAAATCAGAATTATTAATATTCTGAAATTTTTCATGGTCCCATTTTATTTAGTTTAATTACCTTGTTCATACCAGTACATTTTAGGTGCTTCTATACATCAAATGGTGCTGTAGGTACTCAGTATTATCAGTTAACAAACTTTAGGAATCATTTCTTCTAACGACTTGCTAATTTTGCTTTCTTGTCGGCTACAACAACAACATATCATACAATTACAAAGAATCGAAAACCTACTTATTGGCTATCAGTATCTTCCAGCATCAATGACCTTTTCACTTGGCTTTGATTTTAAGTTGGTTCATTTTCTAGATTTGGACTTCATGAATATAAACAATTATGTTGGGAATGAACTTTCTGCATTTTCAGACCTGTAAATTAAGTGCACAGTAGGACACATATATTGTTTAACTTGTTTGAGACTATTTCCTAAACAATTAATTGTAGTTTCCACTCTAGTGCATGCTATAGAAGATAATAAAATGACAAAAACCTTGTTGAGATATGACAATAAATTAGAGGTTGACTGTGTAAGGAGTAGAGCTCCAAGCAAGGACCTTATTCAGATAATTAAAACGTAATTTAAAATTTTGAATATCAATAGATAATTAGCCGAATGCAGAGTTCATTGCAAAGAATATCTTTTGTAGCTATTCCCAAGTAGTTGCAACTCATGGCTTCTTCTAGTTGTTTCCATTATTCGTTGTATAAAAGTCGATAAATCCTTCCTTCCAATGCCAAAATTTTTCTAGCACAACACCCTCAGAAACAGGGGGGCGTGAAGGTATACTGGGGTTATACAAAACGGACCAAACTGAGCTGGGTCAAGTACAAAAACACCACCTTAATCCTTAAACTGCAAAACCTGTACCATATTTTACTAGCACAAATTGCCCTAATAATGTCAAATGTAACATTCACAATGAAGGTAGAGTGTGCTCAAATGCTTCTTGTTAATTTAAATATTTTAAAAAATAAAAACTAATCAAAATATTTATTACTTTATGGATAAAAAATTATATTAAATTAATATTTTAAATAATTACTTAATGTTGTCAAGATCACTATAATCACAAAAAGGTATATATGACAAAATTTAATAATATATTATCATTAACATTGGATTATATCATTATTCAACTTGAAGTGAAAAGTGCCTTCCAAATATACTTTCATCAAACACTATTGGGATATAAAATTGCTTCCAGAACAATTTCGAAATGTAGATTCCATAAAAGCACACTTCAAGCGCAAACTTAATGTCAAATCCAGCTGAAACCTATGAACGAGTAATATTCAGCTACTGTTTACTATTTTTTAAATACAGAAGTTGGATCATCAAAATGGACACAACTAAAACAGATATACACATACATACACAGACAGATATAGATATTATAAAAGGCAATTATATAGACAGCAGACTCCTTAATCTTTGAGCTTACCTGTTGTTTTCAATGTATGATAGTGAGTCTATCTGATTGAAGAAGTCTTTGGAGATACCAGGAACACCAATGCTGAGAAGAAACTTTGCTATGCCAAAGATTTTGTCCCCAGGAATCTGCATGCAAATTCGGCTTTCAAAATAAATCATGGCTGTATCAATAGGCTAACAAGAAATCTGGAGTTCATTAAATCCTACATTTAACTTCCCAGAAACTACTGCTGCAAAAGAAGCAACACCACGCACGACTGAGGCCGTTATTGCAAGAGGGCCTTCGTATTCACTTCCATCAATGTGTTTTTCATGGAAGTACAAGGTTCCATCATCTGCATTATGTCAAGAACAGACATCTTGATCTCATAGCGTGTGAATTACCAGCATCGCAACTAATATATAGATAGTAGTGTAAGCTTAGATCTGAGAGTAAAGTGGATCAGAAGTTCAGAAAGACAAGACATCTCATGTCAGTTGTTTAACAAAATGGCTTAAGGGCCCTCTGGTTGAAGAAACACTCAAACCAGGGTCTCAATTAAAAAAAAATAAAAAAAAAATCAAGGCCCAGTATCAATTTCATCTTCCAAACAACGTCACAGAAATTACATGCAAAAATACTTTACCCAACATTGTTTCATGGGTAAATTTAGTACATATTTTCTGTTGAGGCCTTGCAAGGGCTTGTTTAAATATTTTCTTAACAAATAGTAAATAAATTCTTCTTGATAAAAAAAGGCAAAAATATTCAAATTGTTCAATCAAACAATACAAAGACAGCAAAAAAATTGACCAGACAGTCTAAAATTTTACATGAAGATTTGTTCAGTCTTGGCAACAAAAACATTTTAATAGGCATAATAATCTCTAATTACATGCAATCAGCACCATGTTGCAAGAACTATAATCTTATACAGGGACTCAGCATAGTTTGTATCTGGTTGAGTTTCTATTTTTCCAACATGGAAAAGAGCATAAAAGACATGTAACAATCGTGGTTTATGGAGCTTTCAATACCATCATACCGACAGGATTGTGCTTTATGCATCAAGATAAGCATATCGATGAATCAACCAATTTTTCAGATTACATAACCTTCTGGAAAGCCCTTGAAACACAAGCAGTTGAAGCCAAAAATGGCTGGAGCAATTTAACATAAATTTCATATGGCTAGGAGAGTCCAAGGTAGTAAGAAATTAAACTTAGTATCTTACTTACTACCAAGAGAAGTACCAAGATTTTTTTTTTTTTTGAAGAGAAGTACCAAGTTGAATAATGAGAAGTGAAGAAAAAAGAGGACACTGTTGCATTGCAAAACAATAATTAATTATAGATATGCTTCATATATGTACATGTTTCCACTTGGTAAACCGAATAGTTAATGTCATACTGAGTTCTCTGTAGTGCAACTTGTTGGATGTTTCTCTGATATTACAAGAAACATTGCCCCCAATGACAACCCTACCAAGGTTCATATGTGAGTCAAATAGAGTCCCCACAGGTTGGCGCGGTTGGTACTTGTATGGGTGTTTGCTCCACTAGATCCCGAGGTCAATTTCCAACGGGTGCAAAATACCTCGTTGGGTGTGTGACCTCCCCCATGTAAAATGCTCCCCCATGATTTACTTGCCTTGCTGGTGATGGGCCAATTGAGTGAGCGATATCACCTTTTGCTCCAACACGTGAGCCAAATAGAAGCATAGCCCAGAAAGTTTGTAATTTGATGATTTACAGAAATTGCAAAATTATATAGGAAAAAAATATAATATAATCCAGTTAGATAAGAAAAGTAAGAACAGAGAAATCTAAAGTAGAAGTCATCATGAACAAAAAGATACCATAACCTAGTAACATACCATAGCTCTTGATGCTATCAAATAGCTTCACAATATCATGTTTGACAATTCCAATCTGCCAAGAGCATATAATAAAGAATTTTAGTTACTGCATGAGTACTATAATAATACTGACTAAATAGCAGTGGAGTTAGGTATCAAGTCTCAACTATATTCTTAAAATAAGAACAGTCAAAACAAAAGACAAAATAAATATTAAGAAAGTAATAAAAGGAGCCTTGCAAGATACAACAATTCCCAAATTTACTATTGAATCTGGAGTAAGATCATCAGCAAATATCCAAACTGAAGAAAGAATGAACGCAGTGCTGGGGCAGATACTTTGTTTTGGTATGTTAATTATTGGACTTCAGAGGACGAGTAAGAAAATTTGAAAAGGCCTGCTAACATTGCTAAATGTTTTTCACTTAAATAAACCTGTGCAAAACTGCTGCTGTTTATGATATAAATTTCTAAGAGGGAAGAAGCATGTGTTTCTTCCAATTTCAACCTTTCTTCAGCATCTTGCTCTCCTTTGTTATTCCTCCATCATGACAAAAGAGTTTGCAGTTTCCTACTATTCCCTCCCACTAGGAAAAACATAACAAAAAAAAGGTAGTAAACCAACTGACTGAATCTAACAGTAACAGAATAAACCGATTAATGGATATCAACTGTGTTACCATCATTATAATGTATTTACCAACCCCTCTCATCATCTCCGTCGACTTTTAGGGCTATCATAGCAGGAAGGTCAAAATAAATTAAGGGATAAATTATCATAGATGGACAGGTAAAACGTAGATGAATATTGTTCAATTTATGTTAACGCTTGTTTATTGCAATGAAAAAATAGATTGAAGGAATGGATAACTTATATGTTTGGCCTCCACAACTTGTCCAGCCCAACAGCCTTGTCCAAAAGGCCTAGCCCGACCAGCCCATTTGCCCATTGGCACAACCTAACCCATTTTACCAGACCATCCAACCCACCTAACTTAGCCAGTTGACCCCACCCATTTTCACCGCCCGACCAGTCTTCTTCCTTTCTAACCCACCGCATGATTACCAATTATTTAAAAAATTGATGAAAAGGATAAAGTTTTTTTGTTGATAACTAAAAATATAATACTATAAATTTATTTTTGATAATTATTTTTTATTTAAACTAATTATAATAATAAATTGTATTTATCGCAAGAATTTCTAAATATACAATTCTAAAGTTTTATTCTTTTTCTTTTGGTAAAAATGTAAGTATAATTAGTCCAAGAATTAAATCTATTATATATATTTATAACTAATGATATATATTCTATATAGTTACATCCATATTAAGATTTTATATTCTTCCTCCTCCTCCTCCTCGGTGTCTCTGACTTAGCATGTCAGCACCCTACGGCACGATATGACACTGTCTCATTCTGACCAAGAACCGATGCCTACAGCTCAAAACAACATTTCAAACCTTGGTTAAGTTGTGGACATTACTTTGTATCATGACCTTATCTCGGTTATGAAGTTTCATTATAACACTTTGGAAGAATGCATCGAATGGGACAGATTTATTTCGCCATCACAAGCTTCATTTCTTATGTTGAAGATTGATTGTAAAACATTTGGTTACCATTTTCATGTTAGCCATCTTGACAATCAAGAGAACTAGAATTTGGTGTGTACAAGAACAAAGAACTATCAACACAAAGGATTGGCAGGATCAAATGTGAAACAAATTCCAAGTATTGCACTTTACTACTTACTGATAATTGTATAATTGTGATATTTGTCAAAATAATAATAATAACCAAAATAAGGCATGGCGTCTATTTTTCAGTCCCTTGCATGGATTATATCTTGCCATTGAATTCTCACCATTTTTCTTTATATAAGTCTATATACTAGTATGGTGACTTACTACTATAGCATTGTTAAGACCCATTCCCATAAGGTTTTTAATATTTGTTTACATTTTACTATCAGGTTCTAACACAATCCTAGAGCATTTCCATCTGGTCTAGGAACCAACAATGGTACAATCCTAAAGTCATGGAAACTGTAATAATAATGCTTTAGTATCGTGGCCTTACCTTTGATTGATCCACCTCTCCATCTGCCAATGAAACTACTCCAGCAAGGGCCTCAAGTGCAATACCTACAACAGCATTAGATGGGGGAAAATGAATAACTAATATATAATTTTGGGAACATGGAAGGCACCACAAGTAATTGTCTGAATCAAAATACAGAAAAAAAGAAAATTAATCAACCAAAACAATGTAAAAGCAAGAGAATACCAGCAGCATAAGTGCTAGATTCAGCATTGTTGCTATCAAACCGCCATCTTCCATCATTTTGGCTAAGTGCCTGCTAACATCAACATTCTAGTGGTCATTTCCACTATGAGAGATCAGATGGGGGAAAAAAGATGAAAGAGCGTACAGAAAGAAATCATATGACCTTGATCGAATGGAAAACTCCTTGAGCATCAGATAGAACAGCGCTAACACCTTGTCCCTGCATGAGGGATGTATTTATACCAGATAGTATTCATAAATTATGGAATCCAAATAATAATAGAGAACCAGACAAATAACAAATCATTAAGATACCAAGATAAGTCTGTGGGTTTATCACAGATATGAAGAAAATTAAATGAAAGTGATACCAATATATAACAAAAAAGCAATGGCAATTCATGCACTATTTAGTCAACTGGGCACACACCTTCACATGAAGCAAGCCAATAACGGAGTAATAGAAGTCCATCAATGAGTCTGCACCTTTTATAAAATCCCGGAGTTGCGATGCAACATCCTAAAAGAAATTAAGTAAGTGATCCAGTTATAAGGTCCTTGCATAATTACTTTTCACTCAAAAGAGAACACAATGTAAATAAGCAACTTATTGAGGTACCTCAAGAGTTTCAGAACCGATCTGGCATCCTAAGATGCTGTTCACTCTGAGAGCGTCAAAGAAGCCCTTAGGACTTGAAGATGGTGATTTAAGTTTCTCCAAGACAACAGGACATGAAGCACGATTTATTTCAGAAGTTTCTCCAACTCCAAGAATCTGAAATGTCCTTAATGCATGATAAGTCTCCTCCAAGCTGCAGCCATAAAACATATTAGATATCTGCCACTGCCAACTAAGTTTACCTGGAAAAACAGCTCCACATACAAATCTGAAACACCCCATCAAGAAAAAAGCTCGTCCAGACCACAAAAGAAACAACCGAATTCCGTACAGTGAAGATGGCAATTAGAAGTTTCAACGATCCAAAATGTAGGCAACGACGGACTCAAACTAAGCAATAGTTCCCAGAATTAGAATACGAATTTTACTAAAAAAAAAGAAGTACAAAGCCAAATTCAGAGCAAGGGAGAACTGATAGGAACTGAAACTATTCGTGTTGACACTGTAACACTAATACGGCAATCTAACTAACCTCGGAAACAGCCCATCAACTGGCACGAACAGTTCGAGCGCCGCGGATCTATGAGCATCGGAGATCGGCCGAATGCTGGCGACCGGGCAGATGAGCATCAACGCGCAGATCAGAGCGCCAAGCCCGAAGGATCCGTGATCAGGCGCCATGTCTGGAGGACGAACGAAAAGACTAGATCAAGCGGCCGAACGAAGAGAAACTAACCGAACAGGAATGCGATCGGCGGACGCTCACCAGGGTGGCGCAGGGCTTCGCCTTCTAGTGGAGGCGGATCAGGACGGATCCAAGACGACGACTCTGAGAACCCTGAGCCCTGAGTAGACGCCTAGGGCTTAGGCCCCGGTGACTTGACTTTGAATAGTGGGTTCGAGCGGGCACGTGCATGTCACGAGTGTTGCTGAGCGATCATCGAAGGCCTAAACGGCTAAACCTGCCCAATAAAATTCACCTTGCTCAGTTCATTTGAATCATTACCGTGTGAGATTTATTTATTTTAGTTTAAAAATGATTAAAAAAATCAAAAACTTTGCAAGATGCCATAACAAGAAGTCCTGGAGAAATGGTGCGACCAAGCCTTCGGATAACCAATAGAAAATAGATCTAAGAATCATTTAGATGAATCTTTATAAATATTTTTTGATTTATTTTAGTAGCTATAGAAAACTTTTAGGATAAATCAGTCTCAGTCACTTTCAAAATTGAATCTAGTTCTCTAGTTAATGCTCTGATTATTGTCATGTGTATTTATTAGCATTGATTGTTATAGACTCATTTGAATTGATTAACTATACTGTGAGTTGAAAATCATGATAGTAGGGCTGTTACAAATTAAATAAACCGAGTTAAATATTATGTTGTTCAAGATTATCTAATAAAGAGTTCAATGTCTTTCGCGACCAAATGGCATTACGCATGTATTTAGATTGTTGTACGTAGTTAACTAGGATGGTATATTAGACAAATCAAATCAAATTTTATTTTGTTCAATTTAATCTGATAAAAAAATCAAACTAAACTAAATAAATTTAAAATAAATCAAAACATTAGAATAGCTATTCAATTTTATTTTGATTTTTTTATAAGCTTGAGTTTGATTTATTTAAATATTGTTAAGCTTTCATTAAATTTTCCTCATTATTTGAAATTGCATTTTAAAATTTTTTTATTTAAAATTTTATTTAACTCCGCTTG
>JBBPFP011156154.1:0-11478 GCA_037974795.1 Kaempferia galanga | reverse complement strand
AAAAATGGTGAAGGAGACTTCATTGTGTATAGGACTTTAATTTCACGTTGGAAGTTTCAAGGCTTAATGGTTGGTTTATATTGTTTCACGTGAATGTATATTGTAAACAAATATATAAGGAGAGACTCTCTCTCAAGCATGGGTGCACAGGGGTGTACAGATCTAGGGTTTGGATTGTATTGAATCCATTTGATTCGTGTAATAAGCAATACCTGCGCCTTCTCCCCTCTCTTCCTCTCTGTCGTGCATCTTTTGTTCAGCAGAATACTTGTGATAGCATTCGGGTAATCATTCAATTCGCCGCGACCACTAGTGCTCGGTGGAAACTTGCGGTTCACCGTTGTATCCTAGGAAACAGACGACCCAAATTCAACCTCGCACCGAAGGTGGGTGAATCTGTTTTAAGGAGACTGCATTGAATGCAGACCTCGATCTCTCAGTTTTTAAACCCTCAGAAACCCACTCAAGGACCCGGTCGGTACTCGGCACTCGACAATCGGACTCGGAAGTTGGTACCCGTTCGACATTTGGCAGAAACTAGTCCTGTTGGCAGCCTGAGATTATTTGCGCAGGTCATCTCGACAAAAAAATTAAATTTAATTTGATATAATTTCAATTCAACTAATTTCTCAAAATCTCCATCAGATTATCCAATAATTTTCCCACTTAATTAATTGTTCCTTTCATGTAATTATACAATATTCCTAATTAAATTGAAGAACATATCATCATCATCAAAAATTAAAAGCATAACTCTTACCGAAGAGTAGGATGATGGAAGGGGCCTTCGAGACAATCTCGGTAAAGCTCCATTACGCTCCAGATTGTTTTCTACGACTTCATCTGTTGTTTGACAAAGCAAATAATTGCTGCCCCAAGTTTTCTAAGTTGCTGAAGAACAATCAAATTGCTAAACTAATGTTACACTAATCATCTTCTGCTAAACTACACGTCTAAGTTTGACAATGGAAAATTTGGAACTTTCAGAAATGAATCATATCGTTAATATCTGAGAAAAAAAGAATGCAAAATTAAAGAAATTTACCTGAGCTATCAGGAAGAAGAGACAGACACTGAAGCTTATGAGAAGAAGGTTACTTTTGCAGAATTGCCAGGCAGTTTTTGTAGTCTGCATAGGATCGAGAATAAATAATGGGGAAAGGAAAGACAGAGAAAAAAAGAGACAGCTTTCGTTCTGAGAATCAGTACTGTAATGTTCAGTACTAATAAAATCTTTCATTATTTTAGGATTAAGAAAAGTTTTTTTGTTCAGATATTAAAAGAGTCGGTTAACCCTTTGTTGTTGTTTTTTTCTTTTCATCTTTGGCTTTTGTGAGTGCCAAGGAAATTGCTCCACCTTTACAACCCTTTCCAATTGCGTACCAACTAAGTGTGCTTACTTTAATGATAAAGGTGAACCTTTGTGAAATTAAAGATACCACACATGAAAATATAATACTAATTAATCAACAGAAGATAAGATTAATTACACTATTATTTAAGTAACCATTAGAATACCATACAAGGTATCCAACCTAAGAAACAAACAGATTCGTACGTATCTCAGACTTCGCCCTTTTTTTTCACAATCAATTGTTCTGCAGACTTTCAGTATTTGCACTAAAATAGTCATGCTAATTAAGGGATAGCAAATATCTGGACTTCACAGAAGTTCTGAAACTTATCTTCTTGGGATGGCTGTAAAGACCATGAATGACAGCTATATGAGCAGACAATGCTTTATATCAACAGTGGGCAACATTCATTATAAATTTATAATGAACTACACTACTAGAGACATCTTTTGACAGTTTTCTTAGGTCTGCTCAGAAGCTAGTGCTTGAATCAATTTAAAACACGCAATCCGGCATTTGGTGGTGGGTCGGTATCAAAGTCCAATTATAACAAAGATCATTAGATTCTGCTCGACCCTTTTTCTCATTAGTATTTTGCCTTTTTGAGTATTTGTTGGTTAAAATATCTTACGTCCAGCAGTGGCTCGGTAGATTAATGAAAGTAATTTAACACTCGGTTCCAAGTCATTTTCTAGATGTATTAATCGATTTTGGTTAAAATCAGTTGATGACCTATAAAGATCAAAATGACATGGAACCAAATTTTATGTATTCATCTAGTTCTCTTAATTATATATACGGTCAAATATTAATTTGACACAATATATTAAGAGTGATAAATTTGAAAAACCTAATTCGTATTAAAAAAATCAATGCATTCAATAATGTATTGAGTCAAATTAATAATTAAGAGTATAAATATAATTAAAAAAATTAGAAGAGATTAATTCTCTAGATTCATCTACCTATTTTGATCAAAATCAATTCAAATTGGCCAATAGACATAAAAAGCTTAATAATATGAAACCATATCCTAATATTCTTTTAATTTTCTTGATTATAGGTCAAACATCAATTTGATAAAGTGTAATAATTTTTTTAATTTGAATTATATTTTTAAATACATTCATATTAAAAAATTCATTGCCTTCAATATATTATATTAAATTAATATTTAAGAGTAAGAGTAAGTCAATTAGGAATAATATGACTACTAATTGATTGGGATAAAAATGAAAAGTTAAAATGAATGTTGAATAATTTTAATAAGTAGGATCTGCAATTTACATATTTGATAAAGTTAGTGGTTCGATAAAAAAAACGGTCACTTGAATAACCGCTATGATAGGTCAGCCCCACAACTTGACGAGTCTCGACCAAGGTGCTCGACACAATTCCTCAGAGGTTTGATCCCATTCATCACATGTCTCCTCAGAGAGGTACTCCTTTCCTGCCCTCTGCTATGAAAGTCTTGAGGATAAAAAACACATGAGAAAAATTACCTAGGCAACTTTGAGAAAACATTTAACAGATTAACAATAAGCATATATAAATATATATTTACTCATGCAGAAAAAAAAGGAGTACAGTTTAGCACAACACCTGGAACAACAAAGCACACTCAACAGCAAACAGACTTGCAAAAATCCGAATGGTTTTTACTATGGAAAACATAAATAGACCTTAAAGCCTGTGCCATCGCCTGTCGAGCACCCAGTTCTGCATCCAGACTCCAGATACCATACCTGTGAACTTGTAAAGGCGATGAAACAGACGGACAACACAACCCATAACGACGACTGCAGACAACCCTGATTTGCAATCCTCAGTTCATTTCTTCTTCTGGGCAGCTTTGGTGACCTTGGCACCAGTTGGCTCCTTCTTCTCCACGCTCTTGATAACACCAACTGCTACAGTCTGTCTCATGTCCCTTACGGCGAACCTACCAAGAGGAGGATACTCGGAGAAGGTTTCCACCACCATGGGCTTGGTGGGAATCATCTTCACTAGACCTGCATCACCATTCTTGAGGAACTTGGGCTCCTTCTCAAGCTCCTTGCCAGATCGCCTGTCAATCTTGGTAAGCAATTCGGCAAATTTGACAGCAATATGAGATGTGTGGCAATCCAAGACAGGAGCATAACCATTGCCAATCTGACCAGGGTGGTTCATGATGATGACTTGCGAGATGAAATTGGCAGCCTCCTTTGCAGGATCATCCTTCGAGTTTGAGGCAACAAAACCTCGCTTCAGATCCTTAACAGCAACATTCTTTACGTTGAAGCCCACATTATCACCTGGGAGAGCCTCCTGAAGGGCCTCATGGTGCATCTCCACAGACTTAACTTCAGTTGTGAGTCCTGTAGGAGCAAACGTGACAACCATACCAGGCTTCAACACTCCAGTTTCAACACGACCAACAGGGACAGTTCCAATGCCACCTATCTTGTAGACATCCTGAAGAGGAAGACGGAGGGGTTTATCGGATGGACGCTTGGGTTCATTGATCAAGTCAAGGGCTTCAAGGAGTGTTGGACCCTTGTACCAGTCAAGATTTGTGGATCTCTCGATCATATTATCCCCTTCAAAACCAGAGATTGGAACAAAAGGAATCTTATCAGGGTTGTAACCAACTTTCTTCAAATAGGAAGAGACTTCCTTTACAATTTCATCATATCGTGCCTTGGAGTACTTTGGTGTTGTAGCATCCATCTATTAAACAAGCAACAAGAGATATCCTCAGTAACTAACGAACAAAAAATTTATATATGTATATATAAAATAGCATAGCAACATTACCTTATTGCAGCAACAAATCATTTGCCTGACACCAAGAGTGAAAGCGAGGAGTGCGTGCTCACGGGTCTGCCCATCCTTTGAGATACCAGCCTCAAAACCACCAGTTGTTGAATCAATAATGAGAACAGCACAGTCAGCCTGAGATGTTCCGGTAATCATGTTCTTAATGAAATCGCGATGGCCGGGGGCATCAATGACTGTGCAGTAGTATTTTGTTGTTTCAAACTTCCACAAAGCGATATCAATAGTAATACCACGCTCTCTCTCAGCCTTCAGCTTGTCAAGCACCCAAGCATACTTGAAAGATCGCTTGTTCATCTCAGCAGCTTCCTTCTCAAATCTCTCAATAACACGCTTATCAATACCTCCCAACTTGTAAATAAGATGGCCTGTGGTGGTAGATTTTCCAGAGTCGACGTGGCCAATGACCACAATATTGATATGAACCTTCTCCTTACCCATGACTGTTTTCTAGCTGGACAACAATAAAAATGTGATGATTGATCAAATCATTTGCATCAATATGCACATCTAAATTTTACAAAATATATATATTTTTTTAAATTATGGCATTGAACAGCCATCCAATTCAAATTATACCTACAAAACCATATAATAAAATAACAAACTAAATCATCCATCCAGTCAAAGATCAAGACCAAAGAAACATCAACCAACAGTAATGAATTAAGCCGTTAATAAAAAGTCAAAATAAAAGTTAGCCAAAGACATTATAAAATTCTTAAGCTTTTCAATCTGCTTCTAGCGCACTCACAGAATTTTCAATTAAAGATTCTAAATCTAGCTGTTTGAAGAAGCAACTAGAAGTACAAAAGTCCATTAATAGAAAAAAACAAAGCAAGCACTTAATTCATAATACTTCAGAAGACATGGAAAACAGTAATGTCAAAAATAAAAATATTACACAAAAGAATCCATTTGGTATTAGACTAAATAGTTCAGGTAACATTACAATTAAATTTTTTTATAAGATTGAATGTCTTATGAATTACCAAGATCCCTCAAAGCCTAACGCACACAGTGCTAACATTCTTAAAAGTGAAAACAGCTGCAAAAGATCAAAGATAACAAAAAAATTAACTAGGTTGAAAAAAAACTATTAAAATCTGCCAAACATAAATTTCAGGTCAAACTTCCAAGGAGCCTTTGAGCTTTGTGTAGAACTGGTAAACAAAATCAATTGAAAAAAAAATCATACCGATCAATATTGTTTATTATCATATATCAAACATCAGATTTTTCTGATTCAAAATATTAAAAGAAATTAGATTTTTATTTTATCCTGATGCAGACAGCTAATGACAGCTCTTAAAATAAAATAATAAAAACCAAATGATCATGGACAAAAAGGCAAATTTCATAGTCAGACACAGGAAAAAAGACAATGTCACAACGTATGGCGTTCTTAGCAAGACCGGATATTGAGAATTATACTTCCAAATTACAAATAGAATTTATAAGAACTATAAATTTCCGCTAAAATTTTCCACAGCATAGCACTCAAAACCATCTGAGTGTACGGGCATCAAAAACAGGTTCGACAGCATAAATATAGATCAAATCAATCATTTGAAGATAAGAGGATTACCAGTCCATTTATCCAAATGATCCAACGAAATTCTAACACACATAAAACAACCGATCTAGCTTTGACAGGCATAAAACAAACAATCGATGCAACTACATAAATCATGGGCAAACTAAGAACCAGTAACACAAAATCAAACTAATTTTCTAAGCTAATATCTACAGATCGAGGGACAAACTAATTATATAAGTTAATTTAGCAGATCGAAAAACACAGAACGCATACATAAAACGGGAAGAGAAAACCGATCAACAAGACAAGAAATCTCGTACCAAAAATAGGAAAACCAAGGCGAGCGGCTGCGTTGTGACCTCTTTCGCGCGATAAAGAAAGCGCGAGGAGCCCTAGCGCAACAATTTATAGAGATTCTGTTACTATTATAACCTTAGGGTTCACGCGATAATGAGGGTAAAATGGTCATTTCATTCCAAAGCGGGCAATCATTTGGAGTTGTATATGCAATGGGTACTCGGGGATATCCAGCGAATTTGCGAGAGGCATTAATCATCTTTTATTACAATTCTTTTACTACAATGGAGATATCCAGCGAATGGGCGAAACAGATACGGTTGATTTCCGATCGGAAGGTTGTGAATGGATTCAAACTTTTTATGCCTGAGAAATCACAAACGAGCGTGTTCGAGTTTTGTACTTGCATTAAAAGGCATTCATCTGGTTCGAAGGTAAATATTTACATTGTAAACACTCAATTGATGTAATCAACAAAAACAACAGCCTTTCTGGCAGTTCTTTCGACGACACACGACAATTTAAGTTCACCACCTGAGAACTCCAGGCTTTTCGGTTCGACACAAGTCCAATATCTCATCATACTTCGAAGCATAGGCAAAACCCCACAACTGCAAAATGGTGTACAGGAATTGAATGTCTCAGTTAGAATTGCAGGCAGCAACAATTCTGTTCATCTAAGAAGAGATGAGTTCATCAGATACCTCAACCTCCTTCACTTCAAACTCTTTGCTGTGGGCAAGACAGGAGTTGCCGAAAGTATCTGAAGAAGAACTGGATCCATTCAACCTTCATAAGTGAATCGAAAAAAAACATCAGTTCTAATGTTTGACACTTTTAATGGGCATATGGTATTAACATAGAATATGCTGAAGGGAAGAGTTTACAGGTCTCCATCCAAGTATAGTGCGAAGTGACCACCCCCACCCAATGCCAAGGAATCAGAGGAACAAAGTGTGAAATAGTGATTTGTGCCTGCAGAGTTTAAGTAGACAGAATAAGTACACTTGATATAAAGGAAGATATTGCAGAAAGTTGACATTGAAGAGTTATTCATGGTACCGGTAGTCCGAAATATTACAGGATTTCCAGATACATCAGTGAAAACAAAGCTGCTATTTGTTCCCTGAAACAATATAAATGGGGAAAAAATATACAAGCCAACAAAATGAGTACATTGTCAAATGGAAGTGACTAGTGAGAATCCTTCAACTTGTAGACCTGATATTTTCTTTGATTGGTTGGTTGTAGTGGTGCTTCAACTAAGCCACCGAAAACAGCACCGGTTTTATCCCCAACAACCTGAAAGAGAAGAGGGTTATAAAGTTTACTCTGGTTAGGAGATTGATATTCCATCAGCTACAAGCCATCTCTAGCGTTTTGTTGGACAACCAATCAGCATTGCAAAGAATAATTGAAATGATTTTCATATATGCAAAGTTTAGAGTAGCGGAGATTAATGCTTTGGTTACGCAAAGTTTAGAGAATAACATTTTTCTTCCTAGAAAACTAGATAATTTACCAAGAGAGAATAACCAGGACAAAGTGCACTTCTCCTGTAAAGAGTCGATAAAGAAATCCCATGTCTCCATGTGCTGTATAAATGGAAAACAAGATGAACAAAAGAAATATAACATTCTTTCTCTTCAATAATAATTACAAAATTGCATTGTCAACTCAGAGTATCAAATAACTTTCCGCACCTGTAAAGAAGTAGCCAATTTGACCCTTTAGTTAATGTTGGCAATGAGAAGTAAAGGGCAGCACGCATATTATCCGAGAGAAGCAGGGATGGTTCGGACATGTCTGGTAGATCAAAGTGCGAAGTATCATCCCTTCTCACTGTAACTGGTGTTAAGTTGCTTCTAGTCAACTCTGGCTCAATAGCTGCTCTATTCTCAACTTTTGGTTCTGAAGTCTGACTCAATCCAGTTATTTTGGCTGCCTTGTTTATAGCTTTACCAAGTGTTCTCCTGCCTCTAGTGAATAAAGACTTCCTTCCACTACTTTCACCGGGTGCAGATGTTGATGTCATCTCTTCTGCTTCCGTATGATGGTCATTTCGATCTCCAGTAGAATGATTACTTGGGTTTGAAGACGACAACAAAGAGATTAAGAAAGCAGTAAACGATGATGTATCAGGTCCATCTGGAGCTTCAGATTTATGTTCGGTCTCTTCCTTCTCAGGATTTATAGTTTCCAGATCCTCTTCCTAAAAAAGTGAAAATAATTTCATCCAAACAGAAACATTATGCAGGATGCACACTGAAAATATACTCAAAAACCAGAAAGAAAGGAGAATACATTCCCAAAGTTTCTATATTTCAAGGACATTCCAAAAACTACAATGAGTCACAAATTAGGTTCAGATCAGGAATGCCTACCAAGAAGAATACATAAACTATGGCCAGTTAACTAATGTATAAAAATCTCCTAGTTCATATTTCCCACAGTATAAATATTCATCGCCTTGCTTCCATTAAACACTAACAACTTGGAAAGCAACCAGGGGAACAATATATTGATAATTGCAGTTAACAAACATAGGAAAAAAAAAATGTAGATGAGGTTGTATCACAATGGATCCAAAAATAACTCCTTGTCCTTGAAACTATCCAAGAAAAAATGACCAAATCTTTTGCGATGCCAACGGAATCTTTGGGGATGATCAATGAACTTCTAGCAATCTCTCATATCAATAACATATTATTCACCTGATTGGCATCCCCACAAATCTCTCTCGACAGCTACTACTTAACCAAGGAAACTCAATTTTTGAAGACCCCTAACATCGGACGAAGATTCGCGGAAAACGTAGCATCTTGTCCAGAGACAAAAAAGGAAATCCTAATGAACATTATTCCAAATCTGTTTCTCAGAAGAGTAGATTTGATTGATAAGCCAGGAACCCCAGCTCCAAGTCCTATGCTGAACCCTAAATTGAAGGATCTCTAAATAAAACAGCAGCGATCAAAGGAGAAAAAAACGCAGAATTAACAAACACGAGCCGAATCAGGGCAAAATCGAACAAAGAACAAGCCAAAGACGAAAATTTTGACCTAAAAAAAGGGTCTTCCCGACAGAAAAAGGGGGAAACTAATCGAATTTTGGAGGAAAACGAACGGGTGACGAGGGAAAAGCAGTTCTAACGCTTACAGATTGGGTTTGGGATCTGGAAGAATCAGCGGAGAGGGGATTGAGGAGGACGGTGGTGATGTCGGATACCAAATGCACCGCTTTGCTGCCGAGTGAAGGCAGGTACCCCATCGATCCGACGAAGGCGGCGCGAGGAGAGCAGGTGGTGGGCGGCGGTCGTTTAATTTTCTCTTATTTCGTGTGGATTTGACGTGTTCCAAGCGCAGCTTATTAAACCTGTGTCTTTTTTTTTAAAACATTTTATTTAGGGCAAGTGTGGCTCAGCGTTCGGTTAAAACCGAACGACTCGATCGAACTGAATAAATTAAAATTAAAATTAAAATTAATCCTATTTTAAATTAAATTAATTAAATTTAAAATTTATTTGTTTAATTAAATATCAATTAATTTAATTTAACCAAAATTTTCAAATCAAGTTAATCCAAATTTTAAGATCAAATTAATTAAATTTAAATTTTATTTATTTGATTAAATTTTTAATAAAAATAATTAAATTAATATTTTTATTTATTTTTTCCATTTAACATAGCTATGAATTTTAAAATCGAAATTGAATTAAAATTTAAAAAAAAATATACAAAAATTAATCGAATTAAATTTTTAAATTTGATTGGTTCAATTTAATTAATATGATTTTACTTAATTACCCCTAATATCAAGAACTTAGATCCTTTAAAATAGTCCTAATTGTTAAAAAAAATCTCTATTAAAATTGTAATTTTCTAAAGGGCACATTTCAAGTTTAATTTTATCTAAAAAGCACATACAAATTTTAGAATTCCGTGCATTTGATTTCAATTTTATCCTTCTAACCATTCTCTTCTCTTCACTTTCTCTTTTTTTACCTAAAAAATTTCTTTCTCTGTTCGATTTCTTTCTCATTTATATGCAATACATGTCGTATCTTTTCTTTTAAGTTATATTATTCTGCAAGTTTATTTATTTCCAAGTGAAAGTTAATAAAATATTAAAATTATTTTTCCTATTTTTTAATATCTAATTATAAAAGAATAAAAATTAAAATTAAAATTAAATGAATAACATGAACTAATTTTATTACTAAAAATAATTTAAAAATAAAATAAAAAATACTTTGGTGATGGTTTTTACCGCTTAAATACAACATCACTCGTTATGGTACTGATTTTAGAAAATCAACATCATAATGTAGGTTCTGATCACACACAGTACCGTGGTGCTAGGCTTTAGAAACCAACACCATAGTGTTATGAAAATTTCAAATCATTTTGAGTATTATTGGGAGGGATTTAAAAGAGTAAATGAGAGCTTATTTGGACTCAAGTACACTTAATAAATCTATAGGAGTTGGAATGAGTCTGATCAGAGTTCTCTAGGTCCATCAATAAGTTTTGACTGAAATTTATTGATAGACCTAGGAGACTAAGATTTCTGAAAGTTTACAATGAGATGGAAGTGTGGAGTGTGTAGAAAAGATATATAGTAGAAATCCTAGTCTTGAGTCTCCTACACGAAGTTATAGGCACACTGTAGAAACCTACATGAGTTAGAATGATTTTGCTCGGAACTTTCTAATCCATTGACAGACTTAGAGGACTTAGATTTCTAAAATTTTATGATGAGATGAATTGTAGAGTACGTAGAAATATATATGGTGAGAAATCTTAGTCCTCAGCTTATAGGCTTGTGCCAATTAGTAAAAAGACTGAAATATTTCTAAAACTTTTGAGCAATGCTGGGAATGTTGGTCCCTTAAGGGCTGGCTAGAGGAGATGAATAGCCTGCAATTTAAAAATAATAATCTCGAGCTAACTTTAGCAAGGACACAATATTAGTTTAATTAGATAACTATTAAAAACATAAAAGACAAAGATGTTCAGTATTTACTTCATTACAACCTAGGTGGTTGTTAATCCAAGGTAAGTGAAAGCACCAAAAGAATCTCCTTCGTGGAAGGCGTAAAAGCCTCTTACAGATAGTTAAAGCTTAGAAAATAAACTAAGAATGAGTATAGTATTAATGCAATCAAGGTTTTGATGTGTGTGTCAAATAGTTTAAGTTACACCTTCATATTGTTTTCATATGTGTTTAATGTTAGGACCTATGCACCGGCTAGAGGGGGGGTGAATAGCCGGTCACCCCCAAATCGTCGTCTTCTTCCCTACACGGTTAGTCGCAGCGGAAATCTAAACAAAACTAACACAAGAGAAGAAAGAAGACACCTTCGTTTGTTCACTAGGGTTCGGAGATGACACTCCTACTCCCCGAGTTCTTCAGGCGAACCACTCCTCTATCCTTCGGCGGATGAGACCCCGGAACTCCGGCTAGATC
>JBBPFP011155938.1:0-11479 GCA_037974795.1 Kaempferia galanga | reverse complement strand
TAATAAAGTTGTACAATTGCCATTTTAACTGTCCCCTAAGGCATAGGAGGTTGCCACATGAGCTCTTGGAGTCAAAACTCGGCGTGTCTGAGCATACCCTCCCTCGTGCCTTGACCACTTGCACTAATGGCTAGGAGTCACCCATGATTTACCTCCTTCGTGTTGGCCCAAGGATAGGTTGGTGGAGGCACTGGGGCGAGAGAATCGCCTTTTGCCACATATAATTGCCATTTTAACTAAATTTGCTATTGTGCAATTGCTACTTTTAGGTAATCAATAATACCTGGTGGGGCTTTCTATTGTCAGTGTAGAACACTGACCATTGGATTTTGATCTAGCTTAGTGATTGAACAAGCTCTTGATGTAAACATTTTTAGACTTGCGTTTGGGCTCAAATCAATATTCCTGAACCTCAACTCCTGCCTCATAAATACCCCACTAAAAACTAGCCACTTCCTAGGATGACTTATACCTTGTGACTAATACCACTTAAGACTTGTAACTCCAAGCTACTTCATGGTTATTTATACTGATTTAGGTATTACAATAATGGTTTGATGTTGCGCCAAGATGGCTTTGGGCCTGGTGCATTAGAATTTTAGTTGATTTTATATTTAGGCTTTGTTTCCAACTAAGGCATTCAAAAACCATCCTTTCTGATCAAATAATTGGCATTTCCAGAATAATTTTTAACTAATTAGGTTCAATTACAACATAGCCACCAAAAATCTAGCAGACTTTTGGAACTGTTTTTATTTTATTTTATTTGCTGCAATTGGTCTTGGGATCAATTCCCTGCGGGTGTGAAAATGACTCGCTAGGTGTCTGTCCTTCCCATACAAAAAGGCTGCTGCGCTAGGGCAAATGTCCCCATGATTTACCGCTTTCTAAAGTGTGTGGACCCATCCTGGAGGAGCCACTAAAGTGACATCTTCACCTTTTGCTGCAATGAATCACATATTTTAGTAGAACATATATAATTAGCTAAATAAATTGTGGCTCTTTTATTTTGTGGATGAACCAATATGAATGATTCTTTTGGGGATTCATGATGTATGAGCTCCATCAAATATTGTTGTTGTCTTATAATTTTGACCATTCTTGGGCAGGGAGCTAGGGAGGAAATTACTCTTACCATTGTTTCCTTGAGGGAATTTTACTATCCAGTTCGGAGGATTGTTTTTTTAATAAGAATTCTACCGTCCTAATTCCTAAACTTGTTTATACATAAACCAACAAAGCAATTAATTTAACCTTGGTGTTATTTATAAGGACAGGGTCTTCTATCAAAATATGCTTTACTTTTATAGCCATCATAACGTATTCACCATTTCTTGTCATTGAATATATGATTAACATTTTATGGCCTCTAAAATACGTTTCTAATTTTTGGTACCAGGACTAGTAGATGCTGCTGGACTAAAAAGAGCATCTCCTGGTGCACTTGGACAGAGTGATTTATTAATTGTGGGCCCTGGTGTTCTTGGCCGCATTGTAGCTGAAAAGTGGCGAAAGGTTGGTTGAAGTACTTGAAAAAACTACTTGACCTCATGCCATTTATAATTACCATTATCTATGATACACATCTGAATTGTTTGATCTAACTTATTTTTTTCATTCATAGATGTCAATCCACTCAGAGGGTACTAAAAGTAGATTTACCTAAAAATTTGAATCTACAATTGAGAGCAGTAATGATCAACAAAGACTTGCAAATTGTGATTTCAACAAAAAAAAGTCACCATCTAGTTTGGTGGTTACTCTCCCTTGTGTTTCCCAATTTTTATTCTTCAAGGCCCTTTCTAAGTTATGTAGTGTTATTTGTCATACAAATTAATTTGATCACAACCGAAACTTATCTGACCGCTATAACTTTTAATCTGTAATCTCAGTCTAGAAATGACTTGAAAATGTGTTTGATTGTCACCCAAATTTACCACTAATATCTTGCTTGGTTCAGTAAAATTCCAGAAAACTTTTTCCATTTCTTAGAAAACAGAATTTGTAAGTTGAAAAGATAAATAAACTAAACTATTTAAAATTGATTTTTTTACATAAAATCTATTAGAGGTGAATTATGGGAAAATATTTATTTTTTATTTTCAATAATTTTATTTTATTTTCTGAGAATAGAAAATTTTCAAGTAATTGATGAAAAGGACAGTCTGCTGATTAACTTGTCAAAAAATTGAGCTTCACATTAAAATTCTCTAAAGTTGAAAATCAATTGCAAATAAATTGTTTCTGTACAATTTCCATGGCAGGCCACCGAAAGTTTGCTTATTTTAAGATATTCGACAATATTGACTGATCCATTCTTTTATAGAACATTATCGTTTCTTCTTTTTGTAGGAATCATATTTGCATTGCCATGAAGCATCATTTTTTTGCTTAATAATTTTCTGTTGATGCAAACTTCAGATTGTTCAACTACTATATCAAGCTGTTTTCAGGGTGGTATGATTTTATAAATCTCATTGATGATTAGGAGCACCTAGATTGTCAGATTTTGGATCAGACAATGACAAATGATCATCATGATGAATTGATCAAACTTGGCATCGTTCCTTCTCTGAGAGAATCTGAACTTAACTACAAATTTCCTTATGTTATATTCTGTGCTCCTCCATCTCAAACATCAGATTACCCGGGCGATGTCAGGTGCACATTATAATGTAGTTTTAACTTCTAAATTGAAAACCTTGTCAACAGACAAAGCAGGATGCAATATGTTTAATTTGCAGAGTTTCTTATGTCTCATTAACTTAAGCTCGTCTTGGGTTGCAACTTTTTATCTTCTAATGAACATAATGTTAAATTATGAAGGTTTTTATGAACTCATTTGCATGAAACCAGATTTGATGTCATTGGATGAAATGGACTTTTATTCCCTGCTAACAGCAAACTCTTCTGTCACATACACGAGGGAACGTGATGTACCACATGGAAACATGAACCTCACACAAGAGGGAATTTGACAGAGAAGAAAAATAAAATTGCCATTAATCAAAAGTTGACCATTACTTTGAAGAATGGTTACTTTAATAGACTGGGCTCTACATCAAACTGGGAAGTAATTCAATAAAGTAGAAACAATAACCACTATTAATTGTCTACCAAGTTGCAGGTGACTTACCAAATGACTCTAATCAAACCAAAACTTAAAATAAGAACTTAAAATTAAATTATTTTCTCGTTTGCACCATTCTTCCCCACCAAGAAGAATTCAATTCTGTCATAATAAGGAGATTAAGGTTTGTGGCACCTCACATAGGTACAAAGTAGGGGTTCCACTGTAGATGGATTGAGCAATTATTGCTCAATTTCTTCAAGTAACTAAGGAGTAAGATATCGTCATTGATCTCCAAAAGTCCCTCTAATAAATTAGGTACTTTGGGTATTGTCATGGAGAACTAACCCCAATTATATGAGTTCTAAAAGCAATCTTTCTCCATTATAGAATAATGATCACTATGCATATGTTATCTAGGTGACAGTCATGGGTAAGGTGTGTGATTTGTTGGCTCAGGTTCCTTCTCCTTTGTCAAATTTTCAATTATACTTATAGTATAGTCTTTAACCTGTTCTAAATTCGCCTTCTATTAACTCACGATACCATATACCTCTGACATTGGAGTTTATCGTCATAGTCAATGTGGAGGTTTCACAAGTAATGAAAATTATAAAGCTTACATGGTATATACCAAGGAACAAATAGACACTAACAAAATAAGGATGATATTATTGTTATTGTGTTCAATAAAATGGGATAGATGATATGTGAGAAAACAATAAATACACAAAAATTAATTAAGCCAACTAAATTAAATAAAAGAAATTTCAGTGAGGGAGCAAAATTACCGAGTTGATGGAACCCTTTCTGTTGTGAAATAGGCACCACAAGATCCTTCATAAACAAGTTGCTCCATGAACAAATCACTTAAAGGTCTAAAGAATAAGTAAAAGAAAAGACAAGAAAAGAAAAGAGAAGAACTACAATAACAGTTCACTATATATATATATAGTGAACTGTGGGTTGCTAGAGGAGTTGCATCCCTCAAAAGAAAGCTTGACTTGACACTTCCATATGATTCACGAAATGATTAACCTAATGATGGAAGCTTGGGAACCAGGAGTTCGTTGATCCTTTTGCCAACATTGAATATTGTAAAATTGTGCCCCTTGGCGTGCGTATTGAGTCCCGAACCACTTTGATGAAAGAGAAATGCACAAAGGTGTTCCCTAAACTTGATTGGACATATGAGACACAATTCAGATCTACTCCATGCCGAGCTAGTCACATTTAGTGGGCAGCTTACCTCTATCTAGAAACCAATTTGAATAATTTTAATTTATTTGTGTTGTTCAATAATGAGTTAATACTTTGATGGAAGGATTATGTTGCTTATTGATCTCTTATGAAGCTTCAAGTTTACTAATGCCTATTTTCTCTTGCTTGATCATTTTGTTTTTGTTATTTCTCCCTCAAGTTCTAACTTCCTGAGTTGCATAGTATGGCTTAAACTGATGGGTAATGACCGCATGCAGATTAGCAGCATCAAACTGGAGTGGTGAAGGTTGCTTCCTGTTGACATCAAGTTCCGCTTTATATGATTGCAACGATAATGGCTTTTGCAATGAGGTTGTTCATGCAAAATGATAATACTCATATTTTTTTTCATACTACGCAATTTTAAGTTGTCCAAATTTCTTCTAAATTCTTTTATTCTTGAGATCAAAAGAAAGTTTATTCGTTTTTAGTAATAATTGCTTCTCTTGTTGAACTATAACTGTTTCATCCCAACATTTGGCAAATATCAAAAGTTGAAAAAGGGATAGGTAAATACTTTGTAACACTTTCCATGTGTACCAGTTTGTGAGTGTATATTCAGTATTCATATTTTGTATTTTTTTATGTAGGACTCTCCTCTTGTAGCTATTGGTAGAAACCCTCGGACTGATATCCTTATAAGAGCAGAAAAAGAAACTCTGGATGTTGGGGGTTGTGTTGTGAGGCTAGCAGGCCTGTACATATCCTTTGATCTTCTCTTGGATTGTGGCGCAATGTTTTCCTTGGTTTAAAAATTAAGAATCTCCACAAGACGAAACCAAATTCACTATGATTGATTTCATGACTTGCAATAGTTGATATTTATGGACTGCTTCAGTGCTTTGTTCTTAACTATTTGTACAAAGAAGATAGAGGTGCCCACACTTATTGGTTGAAGAAAGGAATAGTTGATGCTCGTCCTGATCACATGGTGAACCTTATTCATTACGAGGTTATTATTCTTTCTATCATCTTCGTTGTATGACATCCTTAGGATTTTTCTTCATTCGTCAAATTTATAAAATAATCCTATATGGTTCCATTTAAGCTTTTCCACAATGACCTTTTGAACTTATGGCTAAATCATGATCGATTTACATGGCTCATGTCCACCAACAGTAAGTTTTTCTTTTTCCTTTTTTTTACCCCCGGGACAGGGTGTCGTGGTTAGGCTTAGGCCTTCCAATGACAAACTAGGCATCTGGAGTTTGAGACTCAGCTACGGCATACCGTAGGAGATTTTTTCCTCAATGGACAACGGATGGACTTCCACGTGCACTTTCCCGATTTATCTTGTTGTTGATGGGAAACTTCCATGGGGCTGAGCCGATCACTCACCATCTGATGCATTGAAACTTATTTAGGATGCATATTCTGGCAAAATATTGAAGTTCTTATCACTGATTTAGTTAGGATTTATAATTTTTACGTTGCAGGATGCAGCCTCCCTTGCAGTTACTATCATGAAAAAGAAGCTTCGAGGCCAAATTTTTCTAGGCTGCGACAATTATCCCGTATCGAGGTCTAGTTACAAGAACATTTTCTCTTTACAACCCATCATTAAACATTTTCTTCCAGTCAGATTTTGTGCAGTAAAATTGTTTTGCCATTATATTCATACATTCATCAGCAAATGTCCTTGATGCAGGCAAGAAATTATGGATTATGTGAACCGAAGTGGAAAATTTAGCAAAAAGTTCGTGAAGTTTACAGGCAAGTTTCTGCATTTCTGGGCACGCACGCCCTCTTGAACTACAAGTATCAATTACTAGCCATCCATCTCGTATTTGAATGTCTTTATATTTGATTAGCAAGTGAAGGTCCACTGGGGAAGAGGATGAACAACTCAAAAACACGCGCTGCATTGGGATGGGAGCCAAAGTTCACAAGCTTCCCAGAATTTCTTGGGCTGAGCGTGTGAGCCTAGAACAATATAATTTGTTTAATTACCTTTCATGTTCATTGTCCTGGGGAAAATTTAAGTCAAATGAATTGGATTTGTATTGAATTATAAGACTGGTTAAACAGATATTATAGAGCTCTGGAGTGTGCGATTAACCAATGAATATAAATTTTAGTTTGAGTTTAATTCAAAATTTACCCAATTCAAGAATGTTTGTTTTTACCAATCTACAAAAAAAAAAAATAATCTGAATTTAAATATCAATAGTGTAGAATTGTATCTTTCATGAAACTGAAAACGAATTATTAGCATAAGCTTTGAAAAAATAAGCATAGATTTGGATTTTAAAAACTGAGTTTTTGTTTTATAGAATTTGAGTAGAGGTATTATAGAATACAAATTTTTTCAACAGAAATTTATAAGATTTCATAAATCTCAAACTTTACAATAACTTTTTATTAAAAAAAAGCCAAAAAAAAAAAAAAAAAAACTGAATTGGCGTTGCAGATATGACTTGAGGGAGTTACCTGATGTGGTTAGGCCATTAAATTATTAATTAGGTATATAAAGGTTGAATTTCAATGGTGGTGCCCTATAAAAATTTTCCTACAGGGTTGACAATTGTAAAAACATTGACCATTTAAATAAACCTCTGAGTGTTTCCCAATTTACCTTGATACCCAGTGGAAAATTTTTATAGGGCTGAATCGGTCACCTCCAAGATTAGTCAGTTCGAAGAGTAATATTGCTAGATCAAAGAAATTTTTGAAAAGGTTAAACCCCAGATAACCAAGAGATCTAAAGTTTAGATCTCAATTGCAGCACACGAAAGGCGGATACGCACTTCCCGATTTGCCTTAATAGCAGTGAAAACTTTTTAAATAGCCAAATCACTCCAGAACTAATCAGTTGAATATACGACGCCAATTTAGAAAAAAAAAGTTAAAAGTTGAGGTCAGCAGTTACCTGGCTGTCCATTTGATGCAATAAGTACGCCGTCGCTATGTAAAAATAGCTGCAAAGTGGAGTCAAATGTGGGAATTCATCGAGTCAGTCTCCAATAATAAACTCACAAAGAACAAATCCGGACTCATTTTATGGAACAAAATTGGATTTACATTTTCTAATCAGATCGAGTTGTATGACATGTGTGCAAAATTGACTTTCATCAATTGCAAGAGACTTGAAAATGGTAACTTGTGAGCTACACATCATTTTCACAATTACATTTGGATTTACAAAATAACAAAATTTTGAGGAATCAATGCACCAAATAAGTATTCCTCAGGCCTCCCGTACGATGTGTTGGTCGAATATCTGAAATATTTGAAGAAGTCTATGAGCAAGAACAAACTATTTATTCAAGTACAAAAGGAAACACATTGTGAAATATGATAGGGTTGTACCACCACATGAAACTGTCATTTTTCAATAGGAATACTAATTGAGAAAATAAAATAAAATAAAAATACCAGCTCCATAAGAAAGACTTGGATTCAACTGTCAAGCATAAATAGAATATGGATACACCAAGGAAGTAAATACTAGCGGTGTTGGAAATTTGGTTTTGATAAATTGGCAAAGGACCGACTTTGACCAAATATTTTAGTAGGATCCTAGTAATTGATGGAAAATTGTTAGACAATGATTATCCATTACACATAATTATAGTAAATTTTCCTTCGGTGAATGAGAAATTAATATACACAGTAAACCACTTGGCACATTTATAGTTATTATTGTAACTTTACACCCTACAATGAATGATATTTACACTAGACTCAAATTTACAAAGAGGACACTAACATAATAGAATGTTCTTTGTTAGTAAGCATCCACTGGTTTGGTCTAGAGGTTCTCACTAATAAATACCTAATCAAGGCGAAAAAAAAGTCAGAATGTATAAAGAAGCTCCTGCATAGTATGAAATCGGTCATTCAGGAGAAATGAACAGCATAGTTAATTTTAACTAATCTAGCAACATGAAAAAAAAAAGCAATAAATGTGAAGTCATGCTGCTATAATATGATACAAGCCACTTCTTACCTTAATTAGAGGAAAACACCATCTCTGACTATTCTATAAGAAATTAGTGGAAGATGCGAACTGTAGAGGTATTATGCATCACTTATGCGGCTATGAATTTGGAGAATCTCCACTGTGTTCTCTAGACCATACTTCGTGAAAAAGATGCTTAAGCTCTGAACGGAGATGATTTCTTCCTTGTGAATAAAAAATTTTGGTTGCAAGTGGTGCTGGAGCCACTGGTACTATAGTAAAAATAAATTAGTCAGTTTCAATTTATAAAAAAAAAAAAATGAACCAACATCATTTACCCAATGGAAAGAAGTTTGGAACCCAACTAAGATATCGTGCTTCAAACATAGCAACAGCAAGGCTAAAAATACCATCCTTGTAATTTATCTGAATTTCAATCAAATAACATCACTTCCAAGAAACTAGGTATCAGAAGAGACTTCATATCTTTTGAGCTGCCAGCTACATTCAAGCTTTTAATTATCATTGTTATCGTCACTGTCATCGTGTTCCACTACATAAATCTCATCCTCCATCAAAGTCTATGCGCAGGTGTATTACTAGTAATCTTTACATTGACTAATATTTTCTTTAATTTCTCTCAACCCCTAATATCTTTCATTCTAAAAGTTTCCAGTCTTCTTAACTATAAATACATTAATCCTTTATAAATATCTTTGGACCATGTCAACCTATTTTCTCTTTTTTGTCGTTAGAAGTTTCTTTTAATGAGATTAGTCCAGAAGATTTGTGTCCGGTCAATTAGCTCATCAGCAAGATGATGGCTCAAACCAATGGGTTATCAATATAATGATATGGATCGTGTCCTTTTAAATTCTCAACACACCCCTTTTAAATTCTTAACATTTTGTTTCAAACCTCATTCTTTATCCAATTAATCATATCTTCATCAATATCCTCATTCCCCTCAAAATTCAAGCTTTTAGTGGATTTAGAAACTAAGCAATAGAAACAGAATGTTAAACCAAAAATGGTAGCTTGGTGAGAGAGAAGGTTGTTGCATTCTTGCTACTAGAAAGCTAAGTCACATCCATGGTCCAAACTCTCTTCTATATTAGGGTTAACGGTGTCATTTGCCATGTCGACATACGAGCAAGTGTTATAGGTCATTGATTTAGGAGGGGAGTATCTATAACACACTTGTCAACATGGTTCAGCCTCCACTTAGCAAGCAATTCCTCTACCTCGTCACCAATGACTTCCTTTTCAACATGTCATTTTCGTCGTCTTTGTCCTCTAACTTGTCAAATGTCAATGACTCTTGCACTTGCCTATCCTTCTTCATATGGCTCTACCACTTTGTCCTCTACCTTGTCATCTTTCACATGTACTTTTCTGAAGCTGAAGCAAACGCAAAGAGTGTCTCAATATGTTCAGTATGTCAGTCTACCAGTGGAAAGAAATACCCATAAACTTTTCCAAAGCTAGAGCCGATGTCGAGGGTGTCTCAACGTGCTAGCATGTCGGTTTGCCAGCGGAATGAAATGTTCTCCGTTGCGCCAGCCTACATGGACTGATGCTCTTAAGCCTTGTTCCCACTTCTTTAACATATTCAAAAGGTAACGCTGATTCCAAAAGTATCAACAGACCTAGTAGCACTGAGGCATATAGGCTACAGCATTAGTAATTCCATATTGGCTAGCAATGGGCATCCTTCAAATGCCAAAAGACTGCCATAGTTGACTTGCAACTGATGTCATGTAAATGCCTGAGAGAGTGAGAGTTACTAAGTTGAACTGATGATCTGATTATAGCGATATGGTGTTAGGTTATGGCCACTATAATTGACTTAAAAATCATATACCAGACTATTGAAAAAGAATCAGTTATTCAGACAATTAACTGGAGAAATCATGCAGAGATATGACCCTCCGAGGACCATGAAGATGGCAAAGTAAAGAAAAGGTAGAATAAGATAGATAAATGTGGAGGATAAAAAGGTACAAGCGACAATGATCTCAAATTACTTTTAACAAAAACAGATTCTAATGCAGGATAATGTTTTTTATGAAAACATTAGCTTGATTAAAACTAAGAACAAATGTAGTAAAAATAAGGCAAAGAATTTTGGGAGACTAAGTGCAGTAACTAACAATTTCACGATAAGTTAATAACATAAAGTCCTCTAAGCCAAAGAATGTAAGGGATATTTTAACTAGAATCAATGAACAGGTATATATTTGGTACCAACAAAAATTTCAAAATAAAATTTTTACGTTACGAGGAGAAAGACAGGATATGTAGCTATTGTTAGGTTGTAAGCCTACCTACAGGCCTGTCTTATAATGATTATTACCTAGCAACAATAGGAATTTGTACCTGAATGATATTTGATTGACGAACTAGCTTGCACTTCTCTTCTTTTCATGGATTTGTTCTGCAATTTGAACCCTGAACAGAAAATGGGAGAATACTATCCTCAGATGGATACAGGCATGAAAGACTTCAGAGGATGGAAACAGTCAATAAGCTAATTGTATTGAGATTGAGAAAAGAAGTCGCAATTGGAGAAGCTTGTATGTGCAATATTCAAATAAATGCATTGTACTGGTGCCTATGTTGTTGAGGATTAGACTATTGGACTATTGATAGAGGAATTATTACGAAAAATGTCCAGACTGGCAGCCACAGAATAATACAAATATATGATGACAATAATCGTGGAGGGATGATGATGTAGCATTGGAACTTTTTTTTTTTTTGTTAGGTAGCATTGGAACATTTTGAGCCACTGATAAGTGGAACCTTAAGGTGAAAAGGAGGCCAAAGGCCAATGAATGACAAACAAAATTTGAAGATCAAAGCAAAGGAAAGATGCTAATAGTCTTTTCCAAGGTTTAAAATCTCGACCCGTGCCTAGGTTTCGGTCCTAGACCGGAACGATACAGTTTCGGTATCGTATCGTGCCATGTCGATACAGTTTCGGTATTTTTTTTATTTTTAATTATTTTTTCTAATTATTTAATAATAGAAAACTTACGTGATAGTTGTATTATATAAAACTTATCTCCCCTCCGGTGATGTTGCCGCCGTCGCGACGCCAGTGGACCGGTGCCGATTCGTATCGGTGCCGGTTGGTGGGTGGAACGATACGGTTTCGTCCGTTTCGCCCATTTCGCCCGAAATTTCAATCACTGACTCATACTTTACCAGTTTTTGTTTTTATTTAATGAATTATACATGTTGTA
>JBBPFP011155723.1:0-10004 GCA_037974795.1 Kaempferia galanga | reverse complement strand
TATTCTTGATATACAAAAAAAAAAAAAAAAAAAAAAAAAAATTGAAGAATGTTTAACAACATACTAAAGACCTGACTCTCTGGTTCTAGTCCCTTTCCTCTTTGGTTTTTGACACTTAGGTTATAACTAGCTTGAATGATCTTCCACTCTCCCTAAACTTTTCATTACTGTGCTATCTCTAAGCTACCAAAAACCAATCATTTCCAACTTAATCCTACTTCATGAAAATTAAGTTAGAAACTTGAAATGGATTTTGATTACAGAGAATGAGCTGATTTGTGATTAATAGTAAGAATCAGATAACTTTATCGATCAGAGAACCCTGCAATCAATAGTTTAACAATTCTTTTAGTAGCATGGAGTCTGCTTTCCATAGCAATTGTTGTGTTAAATTATTGTGCCACATAATTTTTGTTTAACTCTATTTTTCTTTGCCACCTTTTAGGTGAAAACTTTCAGGGCTGATGACCTCTTGGAATATTACAAAGTAAGTTTCTCTAGATCGTTTCTTCAAGTTCAATATATTGATTGATATTCCAAAGTAAGTTTCTCTTGATCGTTCCTTCAAGTTCAATATATTGATTGATGCAAAACTCTTTGCTTCTTTTAGAAGTTCCTTTTCTACCTCAGTGGTTGATTAATGTTGTTACTTCCTAATTGCTTTGAAATAGATTATCTTGTTTCAGTTGTTATATGGTATGTTAGTAATTTACTGCTTTTGTATGCTCTATTTTTTGAATATGTAAATTTCTAAATCCATGAACTTTATTGTTTTCACTATCACCATTCTATACAATTTTGCAGTCAGATATGAAGCTTAAGAAGTTCTTGCACATAATTGAGAACTCCCCTGTGTACCCAGTGATCTATGACAGCAATAGGTAAAGACATTCATTTTGGTGCCCACATTATTTTTTTACAACCTGATAATTACTTGGCTAATTTGTCAAATGACTGATTTTGATCATTCCCCAATGCACTGTATACTTCTGTATTATCCTTTACGTTCCTCTGGCGGTGTAGGATTTTAGAATAACAAAAATAATAAATTTTGGTATTCTCTTTCTTTTAGAGTAAGCTGGCAACTTTCTTATCGATGCATCTTGTTTTCTGCAGAACTGTTCTCTCACTTCCACCAATTATTAATGGTGCACATTCAGCAATCAACCTAAAGACAAGAAATGTGTTCATTGAATGTACTGCCACTGATTTGACAAAAGCTAAGATTGTTTTGAATACAATGGTAGGCAGAAAAATGATTTGGATGCTACTAAATGCTAGCTCATGCTTTATAGTTTAGGACACATTGTGTTATAATGGGTCTCACTTCCTTGTACAGGTGACTATGTTCTCTGAATATTGCGAAAAGAAATTTGAGGTGGAACCAGTTGAGGTACTTTATTCTGATGGGAAATCTATGATCTGTCCTGATCTTTCAGTTTCTAGGATGGAGGTCCCTTTATCTGAGATAATTAATCCAATTGGCATCTCTCTTGATGTTACTGAGGTATTGATATTGATTCTGCTTAAGCTACATGTTTTCTAGTGTTGGTCAGTCATTTTGTTGAGGACTTGAAGCAATTTAATCTTGTATATGCAAATGTTTGCTGAGTTGATACCATGATTAGGTCTTGTAGACTAGAGCTAGTTTATCACTGTTGTTACAAATAAAACCAGTATCATTTCATGTCTTTTAAGATGCCAGTGGATGCTCTTTACCTGCAGACAGTTGATTTAATGTTTTCTAATTCAAGCAAGAACATTTATTTGGTTATTTTCCATTGGTATTTATTGACTTGCCAGGAGTTTAGCCATGGATTTAAATTTGTATATGGTACTGATATTCCTTTAAACTCAGTAGTTCAAGTTCCATTCCAAGGAAAAGATGCATGCAACATATATCCTCACATATGTTGTCTATTTTAATTTTTTTGGCTTTCGATATTTGTCTAAAATTGTTTAAACTTCAAATAACATTATTTGGTTGTATAATAAAAATTAGTGGCTGGCAGTAATTTGCGATATTTGAAGTTTTATTTTCCTGTATTCTAAGCTATATAGTAAATTCTCCAATTGTGATGCATTAGTCAGGCATTTTGTATGATTTTTCAGGATATTTATGCTCAGTGAATCTTTTCTTTCAGTTTCTTGTTATCTAGACACTTAGATTAGTTATCTTAATCCTTCTTTTTTCCTACTATTATCTGCTGTAAACGAACTCCTTCTATGAGAAGATTTTTAAATTAAACACAAAGATGTGAGGTTTCCTAGTAGTTATGACATATTATCCTTCTGCTTGCATGTTCTTGTACTTGAGATCTTTCTAAAAATGCGCAAGTGAAAATGTTTAATTATGACAGGTTGTAACCTTATTAAACAAAATGCAACTGGAAGCAGCTCATTCATCTTTGACCCCTGGAGATTTTAATATTGTTGTTTCTGTACCTCCCACTCGCAGTGATATTCTGCATGCCCGTGATGTGATGGAAGTGGGGTTCATAACCAATCTCTTATTACTTTATCATCCACTAAGTAGTTTGTGGGCAAAATATATCTGATTATTCTTTTACTTTGAATTCACAAATTTTGTTTTCTTATTCTTAAAGGATGTAGCCATTGCATATGGATACAACAACATCCCAAAATCAAAGCCTAAATGCATGACTACTGGAGGGAGACAACCTTTGAACCGCTTTTCTGATAAAATCAGAGCTGAGGTAGAAAGGTCACATATAGTTGTTTTGTTTGTTCTCTTAAATGCATTTACTTTTAAAGCTATTTCTGACCTTTATTTCTTTTCGAATCTAGCTCTTATTGGATTGTAGTTGAACTAATTATTTTCTCTTCTTTATTTACATTCAATTACTGGTCAAATATTTCTCTGCTGTCATACTCAACATGCTACACCAAAAGTGGCTGTCTACAATTAAAACCTCATTGTATGAGATAAACTTCCATGGTTTTTGTTATTGCTTGCTAAGGTATTAAAAAGTGGTTCTATGCGGCAGGCAGTTGGTAAGACATTATTAAAATATGTTTAGGCACTTAAGCATGTATTCTTAATTATATATCGCATTGTAATTGTAGCAAAAGGTGATTACGCTCACTCCAAGCGCCCCTCACAGTTCGTTCCACTGGAGATAAATCACGAGGTCAGCTTATAGCCGACCGCCAAGTGGCTAGGGGATGAGAGGAGTTTTTCCCTGAGGGCATGTACCGGTCAGGATTTGATCCTGCCCTATTGTAGCAAATCTACCACTCTCTAGCCAACTAAACACCCCGTGGGGACTATATATCACATTGCAAGAACACATAATATACATCACTAAATATGTAACGACAATAACAAAAATTATCCTATTTTATATTGCAGTTAATTGAACAGAAATCATAATACAACATACAATTCTTAATAAGAAATCCACATTGCAATAAAACACAGCAAATTCATAATTTGTGCCATCATACTACAATGTCAAAATATGAAAAAGATAACTAATGTCATACACTCAACGTAAGGAGATACTTTGCAATTTAGGTTTAATATTATCTGTAAGTTGAACTCATCCCTCCGATCAAACTGTTTGTTTTTTTCCCAAATGAACCAATCTGGGTGCAACTGAATTGGGTGGCCAGACAGGTCGCATTGGCAGTTTGCCCAACTTGCCTTTTGAATCAACAGCCCATACAACCCGTTGTAGGTGCAGCGGGTGGATGCCGAAGACTGGTTCTTAAAATCATGTTGTATACTTCAAAGATTTGTGCGAAGGGCATATGAATTGTATCTGCGGGTAATACAATTATACAAATCCTTTTTTTGCTATGTGATATACAACTTAATATTGAAGGCATTTATTTGGATGGAAGCGGAGGGAATGGGCTCTCAAATGGATTCTTTCCTTTGCTCAATCCAAAAAATGGAGGGGCACTGGAGTGGTTTCTGCAAATAGGATTTGGCCAATATTCTGTTCACCCAATTTTGTGCAGATGAGGGTGGATGAGGGAATTCAGATATAAGAAGACTAATATGCACATGATTTTTGAATAATGCCACTCTATACCTACCTATATCTTGATCGATTTTCCCCTTTTCTTTGCCTTCATGGAACTCTGGAAGGCCACACTTAACCTTGAATGAGCCAAGCTTAAGAATCTAGCTTAGTCATTAGTTTTGCCGAATTGTTCAAGTTGCTTATTGAAATTCATATCGGGCCCGGCCTGTTACTCTCTTGCAAGTTGCAACTACCTTCAAACTTGCTTATTAAAATTCATATTAGGCCTGGCTTGTTCCTCTCTTGCAACCACCTACAGGTTTGATTGTCTATTTATAGTTACTGTCAGATTTGAGATGACATATAGCATGCATGTATTTTGCTTCTGGTTCATGAATTACATTTTGGCCAGTGTTTGTTACTTAATACAATAACAAAACTGATTCCTTTGATAAGTGGACATCTATTCATAACAATCGAAAAATATTTATTGTTCTCTTTCTTGCTTATCAATGAGGGATGCTTGCATTTTGCATTGTAATTTCATCTGTTTTTTAAGAAAAATTTTCTCAACTCTATGTTATTCCATTGTGACCGTCTAGGTATTAAATGTACTAGCCAACATGCAAATAAATATTATTACACACAAAAAAAAAGTGAAAAACACTACAATAATTTTATATTTTAAGTTTTAAATTTTATGTAAAATTTTTTTTATCTAGATGGTATTAATTTATAATGTCATCTGGAATTAATTTATTTTTATTATATTGCTAAGCAGCATAAATTAAATAATATTAATTACGTACTGAAAAAGATCAAATAAGTATTTATGTTGATTTGAGAAACATAATAACTAATAACTCAACATAATATATTTAACGGCATTATACTAGAAAAGCAAAAACTTTATGATCTGTTGAAAAAATTGGCTGGGCCTTAACTAGGATGAGGTTTTTGTGATGGAGCTTCTCTTCTATAATACAACTGAAGATATAAAATATGAATCTTCCGAATCTCTGTATTTGCCCTTAACTGGCTAAATGCATCTGTTTTCTCAGTCATTATCTTGTTGTCCTTAGAGTCAATAGGTCCCAAATGGCCTTTCATACTATCTACTTCATTTAATCATTGTTTTTTTTTCCTGTGCTAGTAGTTATTCCCTTCCTTTATTCTGTGTTGACTAGTTTTACTTGTTTGACATTGAATTTTAGGAAATTGTGAAGTTTGTTGTTCTAGGTCTCTCGCCTGGGAGGCTTTACTTTCATAACACCAAGTATTTTGTAAAAATTCCATCTTCTGTAGGTTGCAAGGGCAGGTTACATGGAAGTCTTAACATGGGTTTTATGCTCACATGAAGAGAATTTTTCGATGCTAAGGCGAAAGGATGATGGAGATAAAGCTGTTATCATAGCAAATCCTCGTTCTGCTGACTTTGAGGTTTCATTTATACTTTTGACTAGCTTGTGTTTTATTCCTGAATATTATACATCTTTAAGTTTGTTCATTAGATTCAGACTCTTCTATCATGACCAAGCCATGTTGAACCCAAAGGTCCAACTATTTGATGTTGACTTCATAGATGTTACTACTCTATTGAACTCTTCCAGGCGAACCTATATCACTAGTAATGTTGACATCAACTAAATCTTTTTTTATCAATTAACTAAGATTTCAATTATTTTTTTCTATTCCTCACTTATACTGTATTTCATAAAATTTGTCTTATTATATATTCTATTAATCGTCTTTGAACATAATAATCAATTTTTTCTCATTTTGTCATATATTGGAGCTAAACTTAATTGTTCTGAGTTACCTTTTATGTTATCCTTTCTGGTAATTCCATGCATCCATCTGAGCACTTTGCTATATTGATATATTTTTTTGAGTTGTATTTAATTGCCCAACATAATTGTCCATGACGTATGGCAGGATGTACCCCACAGTCCTATCTAACTTCCTCTTATCCTAAGGGGTACATGACAACACATAAGACTCCAAAATCTCCTCTTTGGTTAGATCTTCCACTCTTTATCTTATTAAATATATCTTCATCAACAGCCCCTTGTTGAATACTCTTACATGGAACTTCATTTTCATCCATCTTAACTAATCACATTTCAAATGGTTTGATTTTTGTCTCAAATATAAGAAAACTATTTATAGATGTTTAATTTAATTATTTAACTAATCATATATTGTGAGTTTGTGACTTAGCTATATAAGACTTGAAAATTGAGTTCTTCGTTATTTAATGTATTTTCAAGAATTTTTATCAGTTGTAACTTTCCCTAAATTCTACTTCTTGATTTCAAGGCTTATGTTATTTGATAGCATCACCAATGCTAATTTTATCAACAGGAAAAATATAACAAAGGAAAATGACTGGTTGTTTGCAGAATTTGTTCCATCTAAAGTGATACTACTAATCAGAGATTAAAGGAGTACGTTTTGTTCTAGATCAGGTGTTAACTGATGGAACAACAATACACATTCACATGATTGATGTCTTACACAGTATCATTTCATATGGTTACCAATTACAGCCATGTTCTCAAGTATTTCCAAACTTCTTTATTTATTATTATTACTTGTTCCAAACAAACATAAATGATCTCTTATTGAGCCATTTATGGAGTGCTTGTTCATGGATATTATGTTCATTTGACACCTCTTCCCTCCTTTCTTCCTCTTTATGTCAAAAGTTGTTTGCCTATGGTATACCTTCATATGTTTTAAGCTATTACCTTTTATGTTCTGCTTTGAGACCTGAATTTCATGTTTGTTTGGAACTATGTGACAGGTGGTTAGGACCAGTCTGATGTCATGTTTATTGAAAACCCTAAAGCACAATATTGACCATCCCAGACCTATAAAGGTACATAATATTTTGGATTGCAAAACAAGTTTCTCTCTTGTTCTGTCTTGAATATTCTCTATGGACTTGTAAAATCCAGGAATTTCTATGTTGATGATATTGGTAACTATTTACTGATTAAAAAAAAATGAAATCCTATGGGTAATATTTTGGTGCTCATTGTAGTTTTAATAACATATAAATGCCTGATCATTTAGAATTTTCATTGGTATCTGACAAAGAGCACATATTAAAATAAAGATGTCAGAACCATGATAATGTAGATGAATTTCGTTGGTTGATACATGATGGCTGATTTAGACATGATTAGCTGGTATTTCAATTTGGCCTGATTCTGTCTATTAACGTTGGCTGGATTTCTTCAGTTTCATAATGGAAAATTTTCAACTGATCCCATCCTAAATCTAACTACTTTTCAGTTTTTTTAGTTCAGATTTTGTAGGTGTATTTTGGTTTGTGCCATTGCTCAAACAACCTTTTTGCCATTATCACTTCTTAAACGGGAAAAGTTATTCTATTCTTCGCAAACATTTAGTTTGCTTGCTCCTGAACATTTAGGAGGAAAAAATTATATCTGTGTTTTATGTTTGATTGAACTTGGCTTCTTTTGGTCTGAAATATACTTCCAGCCTTTTCACATAAACCCTGTAATTATTTAGATATTTGAAGTTGGTGATGTTGTTGTGTTGGATGGTGATCGAGATGTCGGTGCATCAAACAATCGTCGACTTGCAGCATTATATTGTAACGTTTCCTCAGGATTTGAGGTATAATTTTTCTGAAACCACAGTACTCATTATCAAATCCTCCTCTATATGTTGCATTCCTTTTTTATTTTGGCTACTTCTTTTTTTGGCTTTGTCCATTAGTTTGCCTATTGGTTTCTTCAGTGACCTTAATATTTAAGTTAGATTTCCTAGTTTAGGTGATAGTTTCTTGGAAAAAGAAGACATCCCAATCGTGGTAAATTCATCGTGCAGGAAATTTTGGGATTGGTGGAAAGAATAATGAAAGTTGTAAGAGCACCTCACATTAATGTCCCTGATAATTATCTTAAGCCTTCAGATGTAAGAAAGAGTCCTGTGTTTTCATTTCTAGTCACAACTCAATTTCCTACTCATCCGGTTTACCTTGTCAATGCAGGAGCCGGAATATTTTCCAAATAGACAATGCAGCATCATATTTAATGGGAAACAAATAGGGAACTTTGGAATTGTTCATCCCGAGGTACTTACTATATAGAATGCTGCATGCAAAACTTTATACCATTCTAACTTCTATATATACATTTACAATTTCATTTACCTGGTTTCACGTAGATTTGCCCGACTTATTTTACTAAATTATTCCTCTAATTTTAATCTGTTCCAAATTTTGTATGATTTATGTTCTCAAAGCCATACTTATCTTAGATTGCAGTGTCAGAATTATGCTGCATGTAATTCGTTTAATGTAGTGGATATATAACCAAATCCTCTAGATCATTATTCTCTACAAGCCCGCACCCTGTAAGGATCTAATTTTTTTAGATTCAAATGTTTAAAGACCATCTTTGCCGATGCTAAATAATAGTAGAATGTTGATAATGTAAAACTTAACTATGAATTTTATGGTCAAATAATTGGCATTATATTTTGTTGAACTTGTTTGGTAAACACTAGGATTTCTTCGATGACCTCGCATTTTCCACATAGACTGCACTTTTGGCACTTGTAAAAAAGTTTCCAAAAGAGAAAATTAAAGTAATAAACCCTTCTGAATTTTGCGAACACTGATGATGAGTGTGTTTTCATTTAAATATATTTGCAGGTTTTGAAGAAATTTGGTATCCCTGATCCTTGTTCTTTCATGGAGATCGACATCCAGTCTTTGCTGTAGGGTTACGATACATATCAAAGGCATGCAGCTCATTCTTTTCACTGTCAGAGCTATAATTGATTCGCCGAGTCTGATTGGGGAAGAATCAAACACTTATGTTTGATTTTGTTAATTGCTGGATCATAGCCAGGGTATTCATAATTTTTTTTTGCGACTTTTAAATCTAGTTTTCAGTTTTTGGATAATCATTGATCATGCATGTATTATTAATTTGATTTCCTTCGATATCTCATAAACTATAGGCAGTAGCAATAAGCATAGTTTTTTTTCTTCATTATTCACTTAAAATGACTTTATAAAAGAGAATTGTTCTGCCATGGCAACAACTGCATATGACTTTTTTGTTTTGTGCATGTTAATCTAGTAAATGAATTATTTCTCCAAATTTATAATCACATTGTCTGCCTTGCATTTCACAAAATAAATATAATTTCTAAAAGTAATATTTAGATTTATCAAAATGTTTTTTTATTAATTTAATTAAAATTGAGTAAATATTATTTGAATAATTTTAAACTCTTTTAATCCAATTTGATATATTTTAATTCGCCTATGAATCAGTCTTAATTGAATATGTGAAATAGAAGAATACAATTTGAAAGAAAATAACAAAGATAATATACTAAATGTCAAAAATAAAACCGATATTAATATTTATGCTTCGGTAATGGGCAGTGAATAATGATTATTTTGCAAATCATGAGAAACAAATTCCGGGAGAAGATAAAAAAAGATAAACTGTAAAAATAAAGAGAAATTCATCCTTCACTATATTTTATGAAAAACAAAACTTTATTAAGAATCGAAAGTAATTCATTAAACAGCTTATATAAGTAAATCTTAATACATAAATATTTGACGTATTATAAATATAAAAATTATTAAAAATAGAAGAAAAATATTCTGATCTTCATTTCGATACTCCATGTACCGTTGACAGGATGCAGAAACCTGCAAAGCACTCTGGCTAAGGTTCTGTTCCTATCAATCTATCACTTCTGCTGTTCTCTTCAGCCGTCGTTGCCTAAAATTGTATGGTTATGGAGTATGATTGAAGTTCTTGGAAAGATTTGCATACATCAACACCACCATTTACCCTCCCTTCCACGTCAGTTCCCCTCCAATTGGTTCATCACTTGTATTATTGAGAATTTTTCTCTTCAATGGATAGCGAACCTGAGAATGCTGGTAGTCAGGATGAGCCTCTATGTATACTTTCTCGATTTATCTAGGTGGTCAGTGGAAACTTCCAT
>JBBPFP011155505.1:0-11479 GCA_037974795.1 Kaempferia galanga | reverse complement strand
AATAAAGCCGCCGCCAGCACAAATTTTATGTTGGCTGATCCACCCATCAAGGTATTATTTGTTTTTATTATTGTCCGTATTTAGAGCTCAGAACATTTATGTGCATTTATTGTACTTGTTTGACCCTCTGAAATAAAGTATCATGTTTCACTATTTTTATTTAGAATATGTTATTTATAAATATGATATAGATTCCATTTTTGAAATCATAATGTTTAGATCATGATTTATTGTTGCAGTTTAGAATAAAGTGCTTGCAAATATGATCAGACCCTTTTGGGTCACTATTAAGACTAGTTCACTATTAAGACTAGTTAAAAATTGATATGTATTGATCACATTCCATATAATTTACATGCTACACATCCACATCTTGATTTATGTCATTAATGGCATTAATATTGTAATTACTGTTAGCGTTTGTTACAATCATATGTAGTAACTATGACCTCTTATACTAATGAAGATAATAGACCAGATTGTTTACAAGGGTATTTTGTACCCATTAAGTTGGACATTGTTGTTGACGTCAATTAAAATTATACTCATGTGTTGTATACAAATCATATGTACCTCAAGTGGAATATTGTTGAATTTTATCATTTAGGTGGGCTTACTTGTAATTTGTATATGTGGATATATGTCATATGATCTAACTTAAGTTTATTTGGGTTTGTATTATTAGATGTGGGTTTATATGTGTAGAATCTATAATCCACACAGTTATTATCTATGAGTTGATAATGGATCCGGATCCACTACATATGGATTTGGTCCCCCGGATCCACTATATATGGAACTCCTCATTCCCCATTGACGAGAGTTTTCAGCGCCGTCATCCTAGCTCCTTTAGAAGACTTCTCTCCGTCTTCATCTTCTTCCACACGATCATGAGATCAAGAGGACGACAGTGGCTCTTCCACTGTATTCAAGTTCCATTGTCTTTATTCCAGTTTGCATATCTATCTGTTGTTGTGCTGTAGCTATTCATGAAACTAAATCTATGTTTAGGATTGTTTTCAATGTTTGAGATCCTTTTGTTCCTGATGAGAAGAAAACTCTAATTCTAACAAAAAGAATGACCTGAACCGAAGGCTAGCCTCTCATGATCAATTGACAAATGTAGGTATAGGAAACAGTCCAGGAGAATGCTTACCATGTTTCTTGCACACCATAGCTTCTATGTTCATCGTCAACAGTGCTGGATTGCAAAGGAAGTCAGTAGAACAAGAAGCCAAGAACAGCTTTTCGAGCAGCCACCGAGTGAACTACACATCTTTTCTGAAGGTTCAGTATCAATACAAAATGTAGCAAAAGAGAAACCAGTTAATGATACAAAATGAACAATGTAGAAATCACATTCCCACTATACCTCCATGCAGAATCCAACTATACAAGATATAGCAATGACTGGAATTACAAAGATAGTCAGTCACTCTCTAGTCTTTGTGAAATCTTATTGAAAACTCCATTAGGTTTATTCCTGTACATGTGCCACCAATCTCTACCCTTTGACGCCTCATTCTTTACAACTTAATGTGAAATCTGAATTTAAACATTTGTGGGTACATCGGTTTCCTTTGATCAAACCTTTTATAGCATTTTCAGAATCCATAACTTATATTTGCTTATGTACAGGTATAAAAGACAGGGGCCTAGGAGACCTTTGTCCGAGAGGAGCTTGCAAAGCCTAATATAGGGCTCTATGTTTCCAGATTCTTGTATGCTCTTTCTTAGTCCTTGCAAAACAGCAACCCGATCCAAGTAGTCTGGGCATAAGCCCAACTCGAGCATCCTTATGAGCGTTTCTGAAGCATCTAAGTTGTACCCTCCCTTCAAGTACCCTCGTAGAAGCCATGAAAATGTCTTCTTCCTGAACCCGGCGCTCATAGCCTCTGCCCCAGCAAGCAGCCGATTAACCGCACCCGTTTCCTTTTGTGAAGCACAAGTTGCTAGAACTGCATCATATAGCTCCCTGTCGGGCTCCTTGCCAGAGAGTTTCATTAGCCATAATTGCTGCTCCGCCTCAAGTCCAAGACCGGCACATGTATATAGTGAAAGAAGCCTCTCATGAACAACTCCAGAGACGATGGAGCTACCCTCCTGCAATGCCCAATTGGACAAAAGAATTCCATTGCTTATGAGAACTGACTGATATTTCTCAATGTTGCTGAGATTTTCGACATCCAGTTTGCCAATTGAGCCAGTCTTTATTGAAGCTTTCAATTTTCGCAATGCTTTTGAGAACTCCTTTTGCTCTTTAACAAGTGCTGTCAATGCAATTACATAACTATAGACTTCAGGTTTTAACCCATTCTCTTTAAAATCAATAACCAATTGAACTGCTTCCAAGTAATTTCCATCTACCTGAAAGAATTATAAAAGAAAATAAATCAACAAAAACCCTTAATATATGAACACCAAGTGAATCCCACATGAAGAAGAACAAAGGAATGGCGAATGTCTAGAATGTATCTTTGATAAACTATCAATTGTATCTTTGATAAACTATAATCTAGCTTGAAAATTACATACTCTTCAGAATTGTATCTTTGATAACAACTATATTCTTTTTTTACCCTCTCCTGACTCAACAAAGCTCATTGATTTTTTGTTTTAATCAATAATTTTTAATGCTGTATAATAACCATGAGCAGAACTCTTAAGAGTGTAGACAAATTGCATGAGCAGAAACTAAATAGAAATAAATTGGATAAATATTGGAGATGTAATGGAGTTGCCACATGTTTACCATTATATTGTGTTTCACATACGAGTAACCAGTTGTGCATACTTCTGGAAGCCAAACCTTCAACATTGATAGTAAGAGAAGATTTGCTGTAGGTGTTTACAAAGGCATAATAAGCTACATTGCCTTAAACATTGGAATGGAAGAATATTAATGCTCAGCTAATAACAAGATATTCAAACTTATCCAATCTGGAAATTTATAAGAAAGAAAAATATGCACTTGATGAACAAGCTACACAAGACTAAAGAGTATGCCAAGAAAATAAACAACAACAAAACTGAAGTTTGGCAGGCAGTACTATAAACAAAATCGTATTAGAAAATCAAAATCAGTGTAAGAACATACCATCATCTTCCACACGAGATACCCAACTGGCCCTCTGTCGCCCACTCCACCATCTTCAATCTTACTGCTTCCGACTCCCCCACGTCTCAGAACATCCTTGACAAAGGCCACCGCTTTGTCCTTCTTCCCCTTTTCCCAGTACAAAGACACCACCTTTTCCACCATGCTGAACCCCGGGTCGAGCCCCACACAGTCCATCTCATTGAGCAGCGCGACCACGTCCCCTACCTCATGCTCCCCACCAATTAGCCTCTCGATCCAGCCGCAGGCGATGGAGACCATGAGCTCCATCGTCTCCGCGTCGACCCGGTTCTCCTTGCGGAGCCAATCGAAGACCTCGAGCGCGCAGTAGGAGTCTCTCCCGTCCTGGGCGAAGTAGACCAGCACCAGTTGCAGCTCCCGGGCCGATAGCCGCTCGACCAGCTCGCCGAGAACATCAGAGGGGTCCCGCACCATACGCTCCAGCTCCTCGATCGCTTCGAAGAACCCTTCCCCCATCTCCTCCTCGGCGTCTCTGGTGAGGAGGCGGTCGAATCGGACGGATTCGAGAGGCTTGATGCGGGAAGACCAGAAGAGGGAATTGGGGACAGGATTAGGGTGGGCGAAAGGGGGATAGAAATTGAGGTGAGGTAGACGGCGGAGGAGGAGGGGGCTGCGGCGGAAGGCTGAAGAGGAGAAGGAGAGGGGAGTGCCGATGGGAGGAGAGAGCGCCATCGATCTCTGTCTCCGGTCTCCCCTCCGGCGACTCTCCCAGTGCCCAAGGATTGAACCATTCAGAAGTGGTGCCTCCGCATCCAATAAATAAAACCCGTGTACGTATTTTTTTAAAAAAAAAACAGTAAAATGCAAGAAATATAATACTTAAAATTAAAAATAACACATCAACAAATAATATTTTTGATAAGTCCATTTGAGACCGTCGAAAGATGAGCCACCTCCTTTACATTGACAGAGTCGTCGAACGCCAAGGGAAGATTGACCGTCATGTAAGCAGAAAGAGTTGGAGAGATAGACTCCAAGTGAAGGATAGGATTAGATTGGAGGCCAATGGTTGTCCCAGCTCAGCTATTCTGACGTTCAAGTTAAATTCTAGATGGGAGAAATGGAGAAGAAGAATAATAGAATAATGAGAATTCAATGATTAATTTAAAGCGTACCTTTGCCTGCTAAAGCGGACTCTTTTCTAACACTGCTCAAAGTAAGAATAGTACTTCTCTCCTCATTAATTAGATGTCACATCCTATCAGAAAAATCTCATATCAATGAATCACTATAGCATCACTGTTAATGTTTATATGACAACCCACATGTTATCTCACATGCTATGCCAGTTCACGTGTTGTGCCGACCCATAGGATATGAAAGTAATTGGGCCAAAGGGCCTAGCCCCATTAAGATAAGAAGCGTCAAATTAGCAAGATCAAAAGGAATGAGTCAAGTTCTTACAGACAAGAGTGCCCAATTGGCGGGCCGAGCCAACTAGACCGATGGCCTTGAGTCAATGAAGCTGAGATAATCGAGCGGGGCACTCGGATTGATGGATTTGATCTGACTAAGTGGGGCGATCAGATCGATGAATTTGATTTGATTAAGCGGGGTGATTGGATTGGTGGTGTTGGTGCTAGAAATACCATATGATCGAACCTATGTTTTGATGTTGGCAAAGGTTAAACTTAAGTCCTTTGGAGGTTTGATGTGATTATTAAGTTTGCAGAAAAGTCCTAGTTGAGTCTAAGACCATTTCCAACCCAACACCAAAACACCAAATTTGGTGTTGGGTTCACACCATTTCTTCTCCAACCCAACACCATATTTCCACACCAAATTTGGTGCTGCCTGCCACGTTGTGGTTTTTTTTTTTAAATATTACATAAAACTTAATATTAATATATATAAAACTTAATAAATAAATATTACATAAAACTTAATATTACATAAAACTTAATATTACATAATAAATAAATATAAATATAATATATATTATTAAATAGGTATTATTAAATATCATAAATAAAAATAAGTTTATAATTATTTCTTCCTCATTATTTATAATAATATTAATTATTTATTATAAATATAAATTAAAGGTACATAATAGTATATTTTAATTTTATTATACATATTTATAAAGATTTAATTTATTAAAAAATTTATTTATAATATATTTAATATATTTTAACTATAATTATATTTATAAATTATTTAACTAATTTAACAATATATCGATAATTAAATTATGAATATATAAATAAGAATAAATAGAATATTCCTTTTTGGTGTGAAATGGTGTGAATGGGTCGGAGCTGAAATAGTGTTTGGTGCTGAAATTGCATCATTTTAATGCGAAAATGACACCAAATTTGGTGCTATGGGTTGGAGATGGCCTAACGGCGCCAATCACGCTAGCTTCATATCATGGACCGGGCCGCCCCGGGCCGGGCCGTTCGCGGTCGTTATGACACCACGAGACAGGAAAAAAGGGATCTCAAACCCTCGACGGTTCCACGGTGAATCTTTCTGCGGCTCTCCTCCGGCGACGTTTTGGTGAGGTGGAAGCAAGGATCTAGTGTCCGGAAAGCTGCGCTACCCCAACGTTGTCTCCAACGTCTTGAAATTATACTTTGGTTTGAATGTGTGGTGTTATATTTCTTTCCTTATTCCAGGCCGCCAGATGAACAATTGGACTTGAACTTGTCTCATGAAGTTTTGTTTCTTTGTCTTTATGTGCCAGCAATGGGTCTCAGTAGGACTGAAGTCAATTTGAGAAGATTGTTGGAAGCGGCTCCGAGGCAGCAGAATAAAACAAAGCTCATACATGTAAGTGTAACTATGTAGCCTGAGGAGCATTTCACTCTCTGCATCTTCTCCTGTAGTTTAGATAAATTTCGTGGTTCATTATCCTGCTTAAAGGGGAACCTTGATTGATGCTTTCTTGTTTCTTCACAATTCTGGCATCAACAGTGCGTGCTGTTTGTTCCCTGTTATTCTGTAAGTTATGTGTATTTATAATAACAAAAGAAACATACTGAATTTATTCTAACAACCACGATGATTATCACAGTGTACCAAATCAGGGAGTGTTTGGTGTTTGCTAGATACACGGTTCTTTCCTTTTGGAACATGATAGGCATAAAAAATGAGGTAGCTCTTCCATTGAACAAAAATCTACCACAATTTTTATTGGTCCCAACAGAAGAGACTTGATCCCACTATGTCTTGGTACAGACTTTGGAATAGATCTGGGGTAGGTGATCTCAGTTCTTACAATAACCCTTGAGTCATGCCTTCATTATTAAGAATTCTGCATGTGTTTGGCTGTAGTAGTCTTCCATGATAGCACTGTTAACTATGAATGTTCTTTCATTAGGTAGCTGCATATGCTCTCCTTTGATTTCTCTATGCTTCCACAACTATTTTTGGTTTAAAAGTCAAGCATAATTAGGTTTTTTTCTGCCCAGTAAAAAGTCAGCAACTGAGTAGCTGGTCTTATGACAGAATGAGTTTTAGATTCAGGATTACCTCTACTTTATGCACATACCTTTATGTTCACATAATTGTGTTCACGTAGATTGGTTAGAAGATAAAACTATCACTAAGACATTAAAGCCAAAAGACATTAAAGCCCAAAACCAGATACTTGCATCTTCCTTAGCAAGTTGATATTCTTCCACTGTGTTTTCTTATTCCCTAGTATTTTCCTTTGACTATTTTGAAAGTTTGTAGTCCTTTTGAAACCGCCACAAGTTAAGCTACATGCAGTTGTTAATTTGTTATCATATCTGAGGCTTTTCAGTTTGGTAGAAATCTATATGAACTTCATTAATTTGCTTGTGTTTCCATAAATTGATGATTAAAGAATTTTTTATTATTATGTTTTTATTATTTTTCAATTGACAAAGTCGTCAATTTATGACATTTGACAGTATATCACAACATTAAGGGAGCAATTAGAGCAATTAAGTGCTGAGACTATACCGAATGGAACTCACAGGTTTGTTGTAGTCTTTTCAATTGTTTTTTTTTTATCTTGAAAATATTTGATCAAAAACAAATATTTTTTTTTGGAAAAAAAGTGCAAGTCATCCATTATGTCTTGAGTAAAGGGGGAATGTTAGTGGCGAAATTATCATAAAAAGGAGATAAAAGGAGTTGTTTTGTTGACAATGAGGAGAGGTTGTGTTTAAGTTTTTAGTCTCTCAACCAAGCATCATTTATGGAAAATAAAACCTGTTATACCATCTAATATTTGTCTTGCATTTTCTTGCCAAATAGTTTGGTACTCATGCAAGCTGTGTAAGACTGAAAACCTTCATTCAGCAACTAATCTTACCCAGAAAGTTGAGCATAGTTCAGATGATCCACGAATTTTTAAGCACAAGCTAGAAGGATGAACTCATTGAGTCGTTATGTGTCAAGTTCAAACTGCTATCTTTTGTGTCAATTGTCAACTTGGATTCAGTCTCGAGGATTGTAGTTCTATAATTTATTCAAGTATAATTTCGTAAAGTTGCAACGTGGTATTTCACAGTTGTATGTATTAATGGCAAGACAATAAACTCAGTTATATGATTTATTTTGTGGTTCAATTCCTCTAATAAAGATCTCAGTTATATGTATCAATGCCAAACCAATGAACTCTACACTAATTAATTTGTTTTAAAGTAGGATGCTTTCTGGTTTTGTCACCATATTTCATCTTTGTAACTTCCGATCTACTATAATCTCCTCCCAGCATTTCAAAAGCAAAATTGAATGAATATTCAGAAAAGATTGAAGCCCTTGCCGCCAAGTTAGCTGCTCCTTTGGTAAGTGTGTTTTCTTCTCTGAATTAGAAATATGATTTAATTTGGATATTATCTGAATTAGAAGATGTAAAAGAAAGCTTTCTAGTTAACTGCAGATACATGGTACTTCCGAAAATGTGGTCATAATATACTCCCTATATTCAATGGTCCAAATAAATAAATGGATTATTAGGAGTTCTGGGTGAACCCATCTTGATGATGGTATTAAATTGCATGGATTTCTATCATCGAAGGAGTGATGGATTGCGGATGTGTTCATGCCAATGCATGTAGTGCTAAAGTCAGGGGCATGGGTGTATTTAAGAACTCTTTCCTACTATTACTTTATACATGCGTGGTGGTACCATGAATTGGCTAAATCCGTGTTTCTCAAGGGCAAGTTTATGAAAAAAATAATTATGTTTCCAATATCTGGCTCCCCAATTAGTGTTCTTTATCTTTTCCCTCTTGTTGAGCAAATTTTCTGATATATACCCTGTTTTCCCAAGAATTTCATAGATCCTCTGCAACTATTAATATTATTATTTTTTGGCATTCGCTGTTCCATATATCCTTCGCTTAATGGATTTTAGTGATTAATGCACTCATCAGGTAGAAACTGAAGAGATTTCTCATGTATCTGAGGAGGCTTCTTCTAGCACACATGAGATTGTGAACCACACAAGCTCTTCTTCTGGGTTGAGGAGAAGGACCACAAAAGTAATTGAAGAAACAAAAATAATTGAAGAGTTGGATAAATCTCCTATGTAGGTGTCTGACAATCCTGTATCTGTCATTTCAACCATAAGTTTTTTTTACTTGAATGTTCACCTACAAATGCTTAATAGAGCTCGGTTAGAAAGCAAGGAAAGCAGAGATGAAGCCAAGGAGAGGGATTCAACAGTAGCAGTTAAGTTGGATGCACCAGCTATAGCTCATATTGAGAAACATAGGTATGATTTATGTTGTTTATAAATATATGTTGTGTCATAAATGCTTGTGTTTATTGTATTATGCATATATAATGCATCAACGCGTATTTGTTTTATTTGTATTTGTATCGCATAGACTGGTAATGTTGTTTTCTGCTCATCCTTAATTTTGGTGCCTTACCATGTTGATCTTTTGGCCTCATTATCATTTTCATAGATTATTAAATAATCCCACCAAAATAGTATGATCTGGTTATTCTGTACCAGACATACAAAAATGCCTCGAGCCATCTGACCCTTGATGTGCTCAAACAAGTTATGAATCAGGCTTTTCATGTTCAAAAGTCTGACTGACCTGGAATATCATTGTCAGTGCCTAGTCGAGTGAAAAATGGTAACAATTTTGCTATAAGGTTCAATTTCTATTCCATGAGTATGGTAGAGTAGGGAGTTGGTCAGTTGCCATGTGTAGGTTTTTGTCACTTCTCTGTCAGGAGCATTTCCATGTGGTGTAAAGCTTACCATTTAAAGTCTTATTGTAATGAAGTAAATGAGGCACAAAATAATTCCTGAATTGCTGAAGAAAGCTACACATACATCTCTAACCATAAAATGGTACTTTATTTTATATATTAGTTTTTATAAGCATCTTCACTTTTTTTTTTCCCTTTCTATTTACTGTTTGACAAGTTCTCTTATACATATTTATAGTAATTTTTTCATCTGTCAATTCTTCCATTTTTTTGTTTGGCTTCCTAATAACCCATTTCGAAGTTCATGCAGATCGCCTGATTTTCATCCACAATCTCAGTTTCTAAATTAGTCATAGCTTACCCTTTTTCCCCCTCAACTCTACTGGTGTATATTTAAGAAGTAAATAGATGCTGTTACCATTTAGTAGGTATGAAGATATGATCCCTAATTATCTCACAGTTGATTTAGTTAAGTAAAATCAGACACACCCAAACAGATTGACATACTTTCTGTAATTTCTGGCCAATAAAGATGCTGATACTTGCTACTTCTATCTCAGTGTTCAGAGCGAGAAATGGCCAGCTTTATATATATATTTCCTTTATAGAGCTACATGAAGTAGACTTTCCAAAGTGCCATTTTAATATCTTGCAGTCAAGGGTACCATTCACCCAGTGTGTATTTTCACTAATCTTCTTTAATAAAACAGAAAACTTCAAGAAGATCTGACGGATGAAATGGTTGGGTTAGCTCGGCAGCTCAAGGAAAGCAGTTTGTTGATGAATAAATCTTTGCAAGATACGGAGAAGGCAAGTCAATTCTTGAGTTTTCATTCATTCTGTTTGACCAACTTTGTTAAAAAGCTCATTAATAGATCTAATACTTAATGTAAGAATGAATTGGATATTCTATAATGGGGACAACGTTTGCTAATTCAACCACATGTTAGACCAACTTCTGAATCTTGGCCATTTGGACAATAGACAATATTCACCTTCATCATTAGAGGTGAAGTTGGAATGTGTATTAGGCCTTCACGATCAATGTAAAAAATTTCATAACGTTGTGAAAGAGGATTTTTAACCATACAAGTTATAAAGACGAGCTCACCTTCTAAAGTGCCACGAGTTATGCCACAACTCAGGTAAAAATGGTGGGTTAAAAAGTGGATCAAAAGCTGCCATCAGACTGACAATTGGCTTTTATGTAAAATGCTTTTAAAGGTTTAAAGGATTTAGATGTGCTTGATATTCCTGCATTATGATATAAATAGATCCACTTCATGTTAGCGTATGCAATTGTGTACTATATGATGATTGCATTTTATCAATTCATGCCAATATATAATGCATTGTACTATGTAGAAGTGCTAAAGTTTCAAAAGGTTGATTTATTCAAAATGATTTGATTCGAGTCATTTCTTCATGTTGCGGTGTTACTTCTGAGAAATTACATTTTTGTCAGTTTCTTTAGATTTCACAATTTGCATTTGACCTTCATGAGCTGCTGCTCAACGTCTGTTCAACAAACAAAACCTTCAACTTTGCTTATTGTCCTTGCAGATTCTCGATTCAACAGAAAATGCTGTGGAGCATAGCTTGGCGAGCACTAGCCGTGCTAATAAACGAGCCATGGAGGTGTACTCGGAGAGTTTCAAGACTTCTTGCTTCACTTGGATTGTGATTTTCATGATGACTTGTATTTTCTTCATGGTTCTTCTTCTTATCCGCGTGACCTAAGCAGCACTCTTTGCACATCCTTATGCACATTAGTATTCTTTCTTGCTCAAAGATCTTCTCTATCTGACTTGAGCTACTTGGCTTGTCATCTCGGAAACGACATATTTGTTCCTCATAGTGGTTCTTATCTGTCACTTGAAGTAGCCCTTCTATGTGGGCTGCCAAGTAATCTGATGCTCGAAGGTAATTCCTGTTTCTCCAATTTTTTTAATCGCTTGTAACAAAAACTAAACTGATAAATTTAACTGTCATTTCTTAAATTAAATTGTAACTAAGTTTTTTAGCAAGCCATATGAACATATAGTTGAATCTCACTTTGAATTTTGCTCATTCCTCCTTTGATGCAACATCGAAGCTGATTGATGTTGGCGTCATTTTGTTTTAGAACATATAGATTCCCGTCTCCGCCACTGAGCTCCTCTGCTCCTCGGACGCGGACGGTGAGCATGGTGT
>JBBPFP011155397.1:0-11480 GCA_037974795.1 Kaempferia galanga | reverse complement strand
TCAATGCTTCGTAGGTAAAGACGAACAGTTTTACTCCAATCCAAGTAGTTTGAACCATTTAACTTGTAATCTGTGATCTTAGATACCACAGGCACAATATCTGTCACAAAGGAAGGCTTACTTTCAGCCATGGCGGAAGAAGGGCAGAAGAGGAACGACACAGCAGCTGTTGTTCTGGACTAGAAGGGCAGCACAGCTGTTGTTGTTCTGGACTGTACTGCGAGGCGGAAGCTCCGCGAAGAGATCGCGTTAGGGCGAGGACTCGATCGTCGATGGAGTAACCGATGAAAGGGCTTGCCAAAACGAACTAAGCGTTTACAGATCAACAAAATCTCAGATCGACCAGGAAGAAATTGTTCGATGGATGGAAGAAGCAACAAGAGGAAACAAAACACAGATCGAAGAGGCGCAGAGACTAAAAACAACGGATCAGCCACAAGAGCAAGATCAGAGAAGAGATATCACCCGCTCGGCTCGGCAGTGCGATCCGTGAGATTAGCTTCGACTGATCGCAGGACTCGATCGTCGATGGACTAACCGATGAAAGGACCGAATTGAAGGAGAGGTCGCCGCCATACGAGAGAGGAGGACGAAGTTGAAGGAGGACGTTCGAGTAAGTTCAATATTTATAGAGTCGTCGGATAACCTACGCGAATTTGGGCCGGAAATTTTTGGGTCCATTTAAAAGCCCATTAGATAATTTACGGGATACTCCCCGTTGGCTACGGAGGTCGCAATGTCACATAGATGAGAGCCATCGCCAGGCGGGTGCCTCAAGTTCTGCACCTCGCGGTTCCGCCCTCGAGCCCCTCCCCGCCCCACCCCTTGCTCACAACCTTCGCCGGATTATGCCAGCGCGGCGCGTTCTCCGAGGCCATCGCCGCCATGGGCTCGATCGACGCTCTCGGCCTCTCCGCCGACTCCATCTCCTACTCCAACCTCATCAAACTCTGCGTCCGGCACCGCGCCGTCGAGCAAGGTCGCCTAGTGCATCTCCACCTGACGTCAGGCTGCCGTGCTCCGGAGTTGTTCCTCTGCAACTCCCTGATGGGTATGTACGTCCGGTTCGGCCTCATGGACGAGGCGCGGCAGGTGTTCGACGCTATGCCTGTGAGAAATGTGGTGTCTTGGACTACTATGATCTCGGCGCTGACCAATCTCAAGCTGGATGAAGAAGCTCTAAGGCTTCTGATTTCGATGCAAAGAGAAGGAATTGCGCCTAATATGTATACTTTCTCATCGGTTCTCAGAGCTTGTCCCACATCAGCGTCTCTCCGATCAATTCATGGTTGTATACTGAAGCATGGCTTGGAGTCGGACCGCTTCGTTAGAAGCTCCCTGATCGACGTCTACTCCAAATTTGGTGACTTAGACTATGGATACAGGATTTTTAATGAGACGGCTACTCCCGATTTGGTGGTTTGGAATTCCCTCATTGGGTGCTTCGCGCAGGCTGGAGATGGATACATGACCATCAACCTCTTCACCCGAATGAAGAAAGCTGGGTTCTTTGCGGACCAAAGCACGCTAACTAGCGTTTTGAGAGCTTGCACAGGGATGGTTCTGCTTGAGATGGGGAGGCAAGTCCACGTCCATGTACTCAAGTATAACCGTGATTTGATTCTTAGCAATGCACTACTAGATATGTACTGCAAGTGTGGGGATTTAGAGGAAGCTGACGAGGTGTTCTGTCGAATGCCAGAGAAGGATGTGATCTCGTGGAGCACCATGATCTCAGGCTTGGCACAACATGGAAGAAGCAGTGATGCCTTAAAGCTTTTCGAGTCCATGAAAGTCTTTGGCCCCAAACCCAACCATATCACCATTCTCGGCGTTCTCTTTGCCTGTAGCCATGCCGGTCTTCTGGAAGATGGTTGGCACTATTTTAGATCAATGAAGCAGCTTTGGGGTATAGGGCCGGGGAGGGAGCATTATGGTTGCATGGTCGATCTACTTGGAAGAGCTGGGAAGCTGGATGAGGCTGTGAAATTCATTGCGGATATGAATTTCGAACCCGATATAGTCATCTGGAGAACACTCCTAGGAGCTTGCAGAGTGCACAAGAATGTAAATTTAGCAGCATATGCAGCTAACCAGGTTCTAAGATTGGAACCGGAGGACGAAGGCTCGCACATACTTCTATCGAACATCTACGCAGACACCCACCAATGGACCGAAGCGGAGCAAGTGCGAATGTCCATGAGAGGCCGTCGAGTGAAGAAAGAACCAGGCCGCAGCTGGATCGAATTAGGCAAGAAAATCCATGTGTTTGTTGCGGGAGACATGTCGCACCCTCAAACAGATGGCATTGCGAAGGAGCTAAGCAAACTGCTTAGAAGAACAACCACATTGGGGTACATTCCGGACACAGATTTTGTGCTGCATGATGTAGGAGAAGAGCAGAAGGAAGAATCGCTTCGGTATCACAGCGAGAAGTTAGCAATTGCATTCGGAGTGATGAACTCGAGCGGAGTTAAGCCGATCAGGATAATGAAGAACCTGAGGATTTGCGGCGATTGTCACACTTTCGCAAAGCTAGTTGCCAAGTCGGAGAGGGTGACCATCATAATCAGGGACCATGTTCGGTTTCACCACTTCAAGGATGGAGCTTGTTCATGCGGAGATTATTGGTGACGGCATTTCCATCGATAGAGCAGCAAAAGAGCTCTTCTCTAATAGCTGCTGTGACCACTGATCGAGGTGAGATAAATAAATCCTGACACGTTGAACGCAGGGCACATGCACGCTGAGAAACTACTAAGCCTGAAGCCATGGATTGAATCGGGATCATCCTGTTGACCATTTAAGATATCTTATGAAAATAACGGATCGATCGGCCTCAATCTCTATGTAAATGTCTGCAATAATTTTTGGTGCCCACTGAAGATTAAAATTTTACGTAGGAAAAAATTCGTTTTAGCCCCTGCAACAGTAGAAATTGTTTTCGTCCACCATCTCGCTCACTGTCTCTTTCCGCTTTTCCTTTCTTTCCTTCATGACCCACCTTCTAAAACCAAACGAAACGAAACCCTTTCTCCTTCCTTTCCTCTCCCTCCCCCTCGCAAAACCTGGCTTTGAAGCGGTAGATAGACGGTGGCGACGGCCATGGCGGGGAAGCCGGTCAAGTTAGAGGAGATGGTCGCGAAGAAGCTGGCGCTGTGGCACACCCGCACGTTCCGCCCCATCATGACTCACGACGAGTTGGAGCCCCTCATGGCCGCCGCCGGCTTCGTCCCCCTCCCCATCGGTCCGCCTCCGCTGCCGGAAGAACAGCAACAGCAGCAGCCGTCGGCGGTCACCTGGCGGGAGTATGCGTCGCGGTCGGAGGCGGCGGCGCGAGGCGGGAGGGGCAAGGGGAGGAGGCGTGGCGCCGGGGCTGGGGTGGGTCCCCGGCCGCGCCTGCCTTATCCCCGCATCGACGGCCTTCACCTGACGACCTACAAGGCCTTCTTTTTGGCCCTCGAGTTCTACCTTGGCCCCACCCTCGTCCCCAACCTCTTCCACGTCAGGTGAGAGACCAGAGATGAGAGAGAATGGTTCCTCCGCGATCAAGATCGCGACTTTTTTGTGAAAAGCAATCAAATCAACGAATTTGATCGAGTTGCTCAACCACTCATCTCTTCTCGACGTTGAATTTGTCAACTGATCTGTCGTCGTTCTGTTCCAGGACCATGTCGCTGACGAGAACGCAGGACCGTGTGTTCGAGAAATGCTACCGGCCCATGAAGGACTGCGACATGGAGGACGAAGGCATCCTCGTGTTCCGCGACGGAACCATCGATCACATCACGAGGATCACTATCAGCCAATATGGTGGCGATGAGATCGACGATGACAACAACGGCGGCGGCGGCGTCGCTTCTGCCATCAGCTGTGCAGATAACTCCGTCAAGACCGCTGTTAACTTGTTCAACTTGGTACCTCTCAAGGATCTTTTCCCAATTGACAACGTTGCAAGCTCTTGATAATTCCGCAATGAAATAATGAGTTGGAAGTGGATTTGCCCCCGTTTATTTTGTTCTTTTTAGGATGAGATTTTTGAAGTATCATGATCATATCTTATTTCCAGTTATCCTCATAGAGAATGGAAGTGCAATGCAGAAGAACCAAAAAGGATTAACAGCCAAAGAAGATCATGAACTCATGCACCAGCAGTAACATTTATACAAGATTTTAACAACAAATCGTTCTGAAGACTAAGCTAACAAAGGCACACGTTTAGATCGAGTCGAGTGTTAATACATATGCAATAGCAATACCTTTTATACAGAAGTTTGGCTGCTTCTCAGGCATTAGTAGAACAAACAGAACATTAGATTAGCAGTGAAATCTAACACAAACTACAACTGAATCCCTAATAGTTTACTAAAAAAACAAACTTCGATCGACTAGCACAACAATGGGAGCAGAGGAACCAACCAGATGAAACAGCAGTAATTCGTTTACAGTCACTAAAGACTAGGCCTAATGGGGGGCATAATCAGCAACTCATTTCCAAGGGATGTTAGGCAATCCCTGCTGGTTGCCATTGTTGCATGTCCCAGTACTGTGATTGAATGGGCTCCCAGGACCGCCAGAGGATTCACTCAGGGTGCCCCGTGATGGTGGGCTGTGGGCCACCATCCCCCCTACCGGTGCAAGTTTTTCGGGCGCGGACATTGGTTCTCCGGGAACACTCTGTTTCTGTTCTTTCTTCCCGTCAGCAATGAAGCTCCCCACGACAACCTGCAGCGATAACACATGTTTTGAGTTGTGTTTGAATTTGTTAACACCGAAATTTGCCAATAGTAAGTAGAATCAGGAGAGAAACAAACTAGTTTAAGAAAAGAACACAGAACTAAGTTCAAATTCACGTCGTCCTAGAGTAGTGATATAGTGTAAAAGGTTTATTTATAATACATTATTCAGGCTCTGCTTCCGCCAGTGCAACACAAATTGGCATAAAAAAGAATTTCTAGTTTAGAAAATTAGACAGAAGAAAATTTGAATGTTGATCCTCGAAAGGATGTATCAACAGAGTTAAATAGGCTATCTGTTGAAGATGCCCGTAGACGGGAAGAAAGAGTCATGGGGTTGTGCATTACAAAATAACTTTTATTACAGAAACATGTACGAATTAAACAAATCATGCAGATGAACTCAGTAAAGGTGAACCCGTTACACTAGGAGTGAGCAAAGTTAATGATTATTATCTCAATGAACCACGCCCATTTGACTAGAAATTGACTTGGATGAGTATGAGGTTTGTGTTTCAGAATCAGGATTTGAAGACACAAAAAACAAAAGAAATCCCTTGCACGTAAAATTCTTTTTTGATAACATGAACCATGGAGAAGATTATGGGCTCCTGCATGACATGATACTAGTCTATAGCAAAGGGCAGAGAGAACAGAAAGTAGATGACCTGAACCGGAGAAGCTGCCGTCAACATTCCAGCCACTCCACCACCCAACACACGGCCATCAGGACCAGAAAGTGAAACACTCAATCCACCTGTACGACTTCGTTGTCCTCCATTCTCTGTAAGTAGAAATGACCCTGACAATGACAATATCTCAAATCGTCCCTGCATGGAAGATATAGACCTAAAATTATTACAAAGCAACAACAACAGTAAAGAACATGTTTGTTAATGTGTAAAAGAATAATTAAATAAAACTCCATTTTTTTGAACGTTTGGCCATGATCCTGCAAAGCATAACTTACTATTGGATATTCATCGACTTGCATGATTAGTAGCCATTTGGGGAAGAAAACTTCATGCATTTCAAGCAGGAAATGAGGAAATGAAAGTAAAATGTGAAAACTATTATTTGGCAGTTTAATCACTGACCTCATAAGTTACAGTCCCACCTGAAGTTGCCGCCTGACGTAATGTCACATTAGATATCGCACCATTTGCGGAAAGAATGCAAACAGCACGAGGACCATGCTGAGAAAAGGACATTATTTTTGACGATACATCCTGAAAGCAAACATCATATAAATATTAGAAGACTAATATCTTGAGAAAGAACTAATACTAGCTATAGGGATTTAAACTGAAACCTCAAACAGCAAGAGAGTCCATATTGAGTCTCATAACACATCAACTATATGGATTTGAACAGATACCTCAATTAGCAAGATAGAGTATATTGAGTATCATAACACATCAGATACAAATTGTTCTATCTAAAAAATCCACTACAAGCACAAGTCTACTCCAATCAGTTATTTGGTCAGGATACAACTACAACTCAGCCCATGTGTAGATGGGTTCTCCAATGCATTTGTTCAATTGTCAATGCCACCACAAGCCAGGTAACTGCGGTCAATTCAAGGGCATGGCTCTTACACCCATTGGAGCATGCACATCCATTCCACGAAAAACAGTTATTACTACAACAAAGTGTTGAAGTCCTTGGCCACTCACAAGTCAATGTGTGCACGCAAACTCAAGTCTAGTCAAAGAGACGATAATCCTTGGTTTGTGGCACTGGAATACTTGTCAACTGAAATTTTAATGCCCAATTAGAAAAAAAAACATCTTATTAACAATCAATAATGCATACCAGCGAAATATTATACAGCATCAAAATGCACGTGTATCTTCGAAACACACAAAATATTATCAAAGAAACTTTGAGCATGTTCATATGAATACGCAGGGAATCTGCTATTAAACTCTTCACCGAATAAGCTTATCGACTATTCTTATGGAAACACAAGTAGAAGTTAAAAAGAAGAATAATAGACAATCTTGAGAAGTTTAAGACAAATTATATTTTTGCAAGTAGGTTAACATAACCATAGAAATTGCATCTGGAGACAAGCATATAAACCTACTAACTAATAGCAGTTTTGCAGTTATATTCATCTATCAGCATCTACTGTTGAGATAAACAAGAAACTAGACCGGAGGCGTATGAACCTATTATTATCAGGGATGTTGCAGGCAAACAATAAATCATTAAAAGAAAGTGAAATTTTTGAAGCAATTCACCTTATGATGGACACATAATCCACTTTTTTAAGAATGATAATCATATAGAAAATGCCAAAGAAAAATATTAAAGAGAACAGATGGCCATCAAACAATATAAATACTGAAATAAATTACTCATCCTAGACATTATGTAATCTGAGGTACCTCTCCTGCCTTCACAGAAATAACATGAGGCGTAAAACCAATCCCAGCTGATCCTACAAGTGAAATAAATTAACCTTCATTATTTTTGAGTTAAGGAAAAGTAGAAGTGGATATGTGGCTAATAAAAAATTAAAAATCTTTAAGAAATTTAAGATGTACACATTTAAATGATCACAGACATACAAAGAAGAAAACTATTTAAAAGATTAAATAAATTGAGCCCTTACAAAGAAGGGCACTCAACAAGTTTGTCAAGTGTTTGCATTTTTAAGACGTGCTCCTAATTAAAACAATAAATTAATGGTCATAGGAATTAAAGTGATAAAACTTCTATAATTGATGCACAATCCAACTTTGAAATTATTTACTATAAAATTTTAGACATTAAAAGAAAATATTGGATTATATCAACAAAGGAAGCACTTAAAAAATATACAAGTGTCTAATGGTATTTCGATGGATGTCAACAGGACTATCAGATCCACCAGAAACTTGGGTCACCACCAAATCCAGTCGGCCTTGTTTATTCCTTTGAGGTAAACCATTCCATCCCAACCATATTTAGAAAAATTCTCCAATCAGTTAGGCACCAAAAAAATATACCAATATCTAGGTTTTGTGTTGTTGTGTAATACCTTTTAGTCTCCAATCTCCTTTTTATAGTGTGTGCTTAAAGAGGAAGTAGGACAGAAGGCAAGTAGTAAAAATAACCTTCCTCTCAATTTGACCAATCTTGTTATACTTGGACAGACGGAAAAGAATTCTTATGGCATGGTTAGAGACTCAAACTTTTGCCTCCACTTTTGTCAAATTTGTGTGGAAAAGCAGAGGAAGTAAACGAAGATAAATAACTTCCCCTCTCCTCTCTCTTCTAAGCAGACAAGAGAAATAAGAAAATTCATTTCTTTCCCACTCTTCCTCCTATTTGACTATTTCCATCAATGTAAACACAAACATATATACAAGGAAATGGCAGAATGTTCCATGAAAAAGGAGCAATTAAAATAAAAAATAATTGTTTTTGATTGTTACATACTCTAAATATAATTAGGATAAATCAAAACGGTGGTGGCGATTGGCTTACATATTTTTTTTTTCTAATTTTTCTTCCCATTTGAGTTTCTGTTTTGGTTTAGAAAAATGTTTTTTTTTCATGAAGCTAATTCAGCATTAGAATTGCTGCTCAAATCAGTTCCTATTGTGCAACATTGGAACCCTAGTGAATCAAACATTTGATCAGAACCATGGATAGAAGATATAAACAATGTAAAAAGAAGATTACCTAAAGCAGCCAGCTGCTGCTTCTTCTTGGAGTTATAAGGCCGGCGCTTCACCGTTGCTCCAGTTGGCGAAGGGGTTAAAGCAAGAGCCATTGTGCCATCAGGAGCGTACTTTCTGGGTCGCCCTCGTTTCCGCTTCAGCGACTCCCCAGTGTTGATATTCAAGCCTTGTGCAGGCAAACCTAAAGAGGGAAGTTCAATACTCCCACTACCCCCTCCGCCTCCTCCTTCGTAAGCAGAGGCAGCAGGACCAGAAGGAGGGGCAGGAACAGGAGAAGAAGCAGGAGCCGGAGAAGTGTTGGTGGTAGTGGTAATCGGCTTGTATAACGCCGTGCCATCCTGCGAATAAACCAATCGCATACTCTGCATCGGCGACTGGGTTTGCACTGGGCTTTTCTGGATGCCGGAACTGAACGGCACAATTCCTGGCTCTGATCTCACTTCCATAGGAAAAATGATGAAGCTCGAAGTATATTAGCAGGTTAAACTAAACCCTACAAACCCAAAGACTCCCGAGGAAGCACAGAACTACGTAAGATCAAGTCCAGACTCACGCGCGTAGTCAATGATCTAATTCTGAAGACGTTTCCGCAGGCTCCTGAAAGTTCACTACTGAGAGAACATCGAGCAAAAAAAGGAGATCAGTAGAAAGTTTGAATTTTTACCACAAGAAACAACTCGGACAAGCTCAAAGTCACAGATGCAAGCGGTAACTCAAGCACCCTCAAAACCCTAAGCATCGACGAAGTCCAATCTTCGTTTCAATAACAAACAAGAACCATAAAAGCGGCGTAGCTGGCAGCAACAGAAGGATCAAGCCACGAGACTGCCAAAAAAAAAAACAAAGTGGAAAATGGTCTAACAAAGCTAAACTAAGTCTCTAAGCCTAGACCTAATGCAAACAGTAAAAAGAAAAAGAAAAAAAAAACAAGAAACACAAATCTAAAGTTTATCCAAACCGCAGAAATTCCTCAACCACACAAACGGAGTTAGTTAATCCCCAAAGTTCCTTTTTTCACCTTGCTTTCCCGCAAAAACAAAAAATTTACGAATTTCGAGCGGAAAATGCCGAGAAAATACCGAAAAATAGCGAAACTATGATGAAAAAACTGCTACTACGCAGTGAAAAAAAAGAAGAAATAAACAGAAGTAGATTAAAAAAAAAACCTAATTCGTCGACGTGCTCCAAAGCCTCGCCGGAACAACTCGAGCCAAACTTGAAAGAGGGTCAAAATCCTTCCCTAATATTTCTCCCACTCCTTTTTCATAATCATTTCTTTTAACAATTTCCAAAAAGCAAGCTCACTGGAAACGGAAAGTAGAAAATGAATACCATTTTTTAATAATAAATTTACAATAAAAGCTACCATCTTATCGGGAAAAAAAACAATTTTTATTCTCAATCAACAGTCAAAATTCATCAGCTCCATAAAAAAAAGAGCAAAAACAAACTTAAAAGATAAACAATCCATTTGTTCTGACGCAATATTTTTTTAATATTGTTTAATGACCTTGTGTGGACCATAACACACACCCAATGACCGCTCCGGCATCAATGACTTCGCGTGGAGATGCGCGCGCACGAATCACGGCGTCAGCGGTGTCGTACGACGGGTGCAGTTTCCTAAATAAATGTCCCCCTCGCCGGTCTGATGCTACATTTAATTTAATAAATGGGTCCTGTAATTAATATTTACTAAAATCTTTGAAAAAATATATATTAATGGGATTTTTTGTTTACGTTATTTTATATTAAAAAAAAAAGAAGGAAAAGTGACAAAAGCTCGTGTGATACATCGACCCCCATTTTCACAAAGGCGGGATGAATTAAGGCGGCCTACGAATTGACTGCCACATGCGGACGATAAATTAAATGAATAGTCTCAGTCTTTTTTGGCGTGACGATATAATAATGAGATGAAAAAAAAAATTAAAGGAGATAAGACTGAAAAAAGTTCACATGCAAAATATAGCCACGCTTTTGCTTCTCCACAGGAATGATATTATTATTTTTATGTTTATTTCAATTACGTCCTCTTAAAAATATTTCTGCTGTTTACTAACAATTTCCATAGATTGATTTCTGATAAAACTTTTTAAAAACTTCGCACTCTGACCGAAGTAAACAGAGTTAAAAGGAAAGAGACAAGGGCTGGTAGAGAGGGGAGACCGACTTTGAAAATGATATGTCGGGGGGTAAATTTAAATATATCTGACTGCTTTATGAATTATGCCCGTGTAATTAGGACAATTTACTATTCGGGTTTGGATTCCCGAGAAGTTTGAATTAGGTGGCAATGCTGCGTGTGGTTATGGGTGGTTTGGTTAAATTTAAAATAACGAGGAGGAAACGATTAAAAACGCAAGCGCGGTGAGGAGGCATGTGACTGATGACTCGTTGCTCAAAACGAACACAAACTCCAACCTCTTGGCACCCACTTTGTTTCCTTGTTTACCATAGAGGGCATCAGCATTTTATTTAAAACAGCATTATGATTGACAAGTAATATATTAAAAAATAGTGGGTATTGTGAGAAAACTAAAATGGTCATCAAATGAAACTAAACTATTGAACGGTTAAATTTACTTTAAGAAAAATAATAATTTTATGAACCAAGTTTTAATATCTTGGAGTGATTAAATTCGGGGGAAAAATTAAATAACCGTAATTTTTTATTGATTATCAAAATAATATTTCAACAAAAATAGTTTTGATTTTAATTTTTGTTGTAGCGTCATAATTATTATAATATAGACATATTAATTTTGATAAATACTAATAATACTATTGTAATTATGTAAAAAAATCATATAGATCTCGGAAGTCCTATAAAATTAGATTCACAACCATATATAGAAGGATAAATTAAAAAAATCAAACAAGCCACTATGTAAAAAGATATTTTTGACTTTATTAGAAATCAATTTTTATCTATTTCTATAAATTAGGTACCAGCTCAACTATGCCCTAGAGTCTAATAATACTATGTAAAGGCTATAAATTATAGCTTTTATTATAATAATTGTAAATATAATTACGTATTTATGTTATTCGATAAATATTAATT